>JAJEJO010045621.1:0-20775 GCA_020662805.1 Glaucomys volans
GAAATCCATATGCAGAAAAATGAAACTAAACCCATATCTCTCACCCTGTACAAAACTCAACTCAAAGTGGATCAAGGACCTAGAAATTAGACCAGAGACTCTGCACCTAATAGAAGAGAAAATAGGTCCAAATCTTCATCACGTTGGCCTAGGACCAGATTTCCTTAGCATGACTCCCAAAGCACAAGAAATAAATTCTGGAATCAATGATTGGTATAGAGTCAAACTAAAAAGCTTTTTCTCAGCAAAGGAAACGATCAGCAATGTGGAGAGAGAGCCTTCAGAGTGGGAGAAAATCTTTGCTACACACATTTCAGATAGAGCACTAATCTCCAGAATACAAAGTACTCAAAAATCTTTACCCCAAGAACACTAATAACCCAATCAATAAATGGGCCAAGGAAATGAACAGACACTTGACAGAGGAAGATCTACAAGCAATCAACAGATTTATGAAAAAATGTTCAACATCCCTTGTTATAAGAGAAATGCAAATCAAAACCACCTTAAGATTTCATCTTACCCCAATTAGAATGTCTTTTATTAAGAACACAGGCAACAACCTGTGTTGGCGAGGATGTGGGGAAAAGGGTACACTCACACGTTGCTGGTGGGAGTGCAAGATGGTGCAGCCACTCTGGAGAGCAGTGTGGAGATCCTTAGAAAACTTGGAATGGATCCACCATTTGACGCAGCTATCCCACTCCTTGGCCTATACCCAAAGGACTTAAAATCAGATTACTACAGTGATGCAGCCACATCAATGTTCATAGCTGCTTGATTCACAATAGCTAGATTGTGGAACCAATGTAGATGCCCTTCAATAGATGAATGGCTAAAGAAATTGTGGTATATATACACAATGGAATACTACTCCGCCATAAAGAAGAATAACATTATGGCATTTGTAGGTAAATGGATGATGTTGGAGACTGTTATGTTAAGTGAGATCAGGCAATCCCAAAAATCCAAAGGCCGAATGGTCTCTCCAATAAACGAATGATGATGCATAATGCAGGGGGCAGGGGGTGGCAAGAATGGAGGAAGGATAGATAGCATAGAGGGAAGGGTGGGGTGGGGTCAGGGTGGGGGAGTAAGAATATTAACAGAATGTGTGACAGACATCATTGCCCTGTGTACATGTATGAATGCACAGATGGTGAGATTCTACTTTTTTGTACAACCAGAGAAACAATAGCTGTACTCCATTTGTGCTCAATGAATCAATAAGCAAATAAAAAAAAGAAAGAAAAAAAAAGACTTATAGTGTCCCTGCAGATTTCCAATACCTCCCCTTAAAGAGAGTATTATTAGCAGCACACACAATATGCATCCTTAATCCATGTAGACCCTATTTAGATATTGACTGTGTTGTCATAATATATGGAGATGAGTTCAAATTATTATCTACAGCATAACCAATAGGTGTGCAATAAGGACCACAATTTCAAATGGGGGAAAAAGAGGATGAAGAGGGGTGTAGAATATAATGTTAATGAGATAGGAAGTGAGTCTACAGAAGAACTCTGTCATAGGAATTGTGAAAGTGTAATTAAAAGAAATAGGTCATTAGCATGAGAAAAGAGAGAAAGAGTCTCCAAGGAAACATATATGAGAGGATGATAGAGTGGTAAGAATATTAATAAAAGAAAAAATTGAGAATATAGTAGGTATAATAGGAATAATACAACCATTTTTAAAAGTTCTACAATAAAATTACACTGTACTGTTCAAACCTCCTTTTTTTCAGTAGTCTGATGCCTGAGAGGTGCTTGATAATGTGGTGTCCCAAGAAGGGTGCTGTCCCACTGCCTCCAGGTCAGAAATAATCAATGCTTGTGGTTAAAGGCAACCTGGTGTTGATAGATGGTCAGTCAAAGTGTGGATGCAGGCCTGGGCACTAGACCAGGGATGGGGGGCAGGCCTGTGCTTGGTGCTGGAGATGGCAGGCCTGATGGGCCTGTGTTCACAGCTGGGGCTTCCCATAGCAGGCCTGTGCTTGGACCTGGGTGATCTGACTAGCTGGTCCTGGGCTCCTGGGTGGGTTGTCTGCAGCAGGTCTGTGCTCAGACCTGGGGTGATCCAAGTGGCTGGTATACTCTAAATTTTAATTATTATGACCCAGTCCCCCATCTTTTATCCTCAGGTCCATGATTATGGTGATTCTCTTATTCCCTTGGCCACTGAATAAGTCATATTTATCAACTGATTTTCAGCTTTATAAACTATGTAAACTATGGAACATTGAATAAAGAATTTGAAGAATATAAAATAAATGGGAAAGACCTCTAGTGTTCATGGATAAGCAGAATTAATATTGTTACAATGACCATAGTAACAAAATCATTATACAGATTCAATGCAATCCACATCAAAATATCAAGGACATTCACAATAGAACTAGGAAAAAAAGTTCTTAGCACCATCTCAATCTTCATGGTATCTCTATATGCTGTCTCTCCCCTCTATGCTTTTGCCCATCTATTCCTCCTATATTGAAGACTCACATGACATCTTTGAATGAATCATTATGGACAGTGCCGTGTGTGCTTGATTGTTCACCTTAAAAATTTTTCAGGTCAGGTATTTTCATGGTACATCCCTGTATACCTAATCTCACATGATACTGTGTTCCCATCCCTCTTCAACCACAAGACTGTGGAGAGATAATGATAAAATTTTAAAACCAACACAATGGTCAACAATTCAGTATCCATGATTCTTATTTGAAAATGCATCCAAAACAATTAGCCTGATCATTAAATCCAACAGACTAGGAAATGACATACAAAGTCTCTAATAGGATTATACCCAAGGTATCAAGACGATCACCAAATGCATGTCTACAGGGATACAAGACACATTATTGTAGAAATTATGATTAAAAAAGAGAAAGTAAATTTTCAAAATTATTACAAAGTAAAAATAGCAACGAAATCATGAAACTGTACAGAGGAAAAGGGTAAAATGTGACAATTTCTTCATCTCTAATGTCAGAATTTCTTTGGCACTTAGAATGAAACTTGACACTTTGCTACCAATACTTTAAATATTTATTATTTATGGGGAAATTTTAAGTGTTAATAAATTCATATCTGTGAAACATTTGAAGTTCAACAGCACTGCTCGACTCATTCCAGTATTAGTTTTCTGACAAAATCAAGAATTATTGAATTTTTATGTGACTTAAATAATTACAGTATGATTCAAATTTTGGAGAATAACATATTTCTGAGTCCTTCATTTATTCTTTATGCATGCATAGATTTAATTTAAATAGATTTATTAAGACTATGATTGGTATACATAAAAATCTACATGTATCATGTATACATTTTTCTGAATCTGATTCAGCTCCTTATTTTGCCCTCTATTTATAATGAAGTACAGGTATGATATTTATTTCAAATGACATCTAACTCATATTCAGAATGGTTACAGCTAAGTAGTAAACATGGATAATTTTCAAATTTATAATTTATAAAAACTTTTGAAATTCTATTTGAATATGTATCAGGTATATGAAATCACTAGTTCGTAGTAAGAGCAAAAGAAACTGAGTCTGGGCAAGATATTTTGAAACTTTTACATAGTTTATCGCCTCTTTAGCTTAGTACCACTTTTTGAGAATCTTTGTTTAAAAATATGTCATTACATTGCCAAAGTCTCTAAATTTTTAAGGGTGTAGAGTAGCACTGATGAAGATGTTTATCTTTCTTTCCTATTATTAACAAATGACAAATGTTGAGATGATTAATCAGGTTATAATATTTTCAACATCAGTCAAAAACAATAAAAGAAAGGAACACATTCAATAACATAGCTGACTATGTGATTTGGATCTAGGAATGTTCCCCCAAAAGCCCAAGTTGGCAATGGAGCATTGTGTAAGGGATGAAAAGACCTTTACATTTTAATTTCTGAGCCTTGATTTCCTCATGTGTAAAATGTAGAAATGAATATTTGTAGGATTGTTGTGAGGAATAAGGTGGCTCTTAATAGTGTGCGAAGCTTGAAAGTGCTTAACAAGCTGGGCAGTGATACATACCTGTAACCTGAGTGACTTGTGAAACTCCAGTGGATGAGTCCATTTGAAGGATTAGTAATCTGAATGGAATCTGTGTGCCAGGTGTCAGGGGTGGGAAGTGGCTGGAGGAAACAGGTCACTGGGTGTGTGGTGTTGAACTTTATCTCTTTCCGGTCTCCTCTATTTTCCTGACTGCCATGAACTTAGCAACTCTCTTGCACTGGGCCCTTCAGCCAAGATTTTGATCATCACCTCAGACCTACAACTACTGGAATCAGCTGACCTGTGCCTTCCCATAGCAAGGAGGTGGCACGAGAGAGAGTGAGCTGCTGCAGGAGGCTGCTGGAGTTGCAGTGGTGCTGCTGGCCAGTCTGCAGCCCTCAGCTAAAGGCCAGGTCTGACCTGTTGAATGCAGCATACTGGGGATGTAGGGTCAAGTACCCAGACTAGTCATCCATCACTGCCCTGGGAGCACCTAAGATGTGTGGGCTGTGCAATGGAAACAGCTGTAGCAGCACCAGAATCTGGGATGTGCAGCAGCCTCCTCCTGCCTGTCCTGACCTGGCTGATTGCCCCAAGGAATGTCAGCCAAGTCCAAGGCAAGCCCCTTCTTGCCCTCTCCATTTAAAAATCCCCTGCAGACTCCAAAACCAAGATGAAGGAGATGATCAAGATCATCGTGGAGTATCTTGATGAGTCCCTGAGAGACCTGAAGGAGGTGAGAGGCGAAGGAGTGAGGAGGAAGTTGTGTTCCCTTGGTCCCTTTTGGGTTTCAGGTCCATTTTTAGTTAGAACCTCAGAGATTTGTCCAACTCCTGTGAAACTACAGAAAGATGCCTGAAGATGGACTTTCCTTCTCAGGAGGCTCCTGAGAAGAATAACTACACTTTATTTTTTTCAATAAGGAATGAAATCAATTAGTGTTTAAAGGAATGGACTTGGGATGATGGGAGGGTAAACACAAGTGTGTCTCTCTGAGTGTGTGTGGTGTGGCAGGAAGTGTTCACTGGGGTATGTCAGTAAAGGTAGATGTGGGAAACCCAGCAGGAACATGCAAGATTGTCCTCTCCTGCCCTCTTTCTCCCAGTTCTCCCACTCCTTGCCCCCTGCCCAATCCCCAAGGCTGCTCCTTGCCTGGCAGCCTCTCCAAGCCAAGGCTGAAACAGTGCTGTGTTCTGGGCCTTGGGCCTTGGGCCAGGCCAGGGAGGACAGTGTGAGGGTCCTCAACTCTGGCTCTCCTTCCAGCCTCTGGAGCCCCAATGGAAGGAAGGTGACCTAGGCAGCTGGCATATCCAGCTCTGGGGGTGTGAAGAGGACCTGGGAATATTTCACTTTCACAGTTCCTGAAGCAGCCCTTGTTCATCTCAAAATAATCCTCCCAGTAACTCTGGGCATAGAGCCACCATATCTGTCCCTCCTATTCTCCTTCCTTTCATCTTTTCACCACTAGGCTTTGAACCTGGGGAACTGGGCAGGTAGGTGTGTGGGGGATATGAGCACTCTGGGGTCTTGCCACCTCCACTTCTATGGAACTAGAACTCTCTTCCTTGCTGTTGCTGTTTGTGACCACTGCTTTAGCATTTTGCCTTCCTCCTTCCCTCCCTTTCTCCCTCCTGCTACACATTTCCAGCTTTCTCTATTATAATGAGTGCTCACAGAAAAAGGATTTTTGAAAACAAAAGAGAAAGACATAAAGCGAAAACCAAAAGTAAAACAAATCATGTCTGCATGGATATACTCTAAGAATTTTCTATATATCTACAAATATACATAAATTCTTATATTTTGTGTGTGTGTACAAATGGAGCATACTGTGTACACTATTCAGAAACTGGTTTTCACCCCTTAAATCACTTAGATGGTTTTCTCCATCAGCACATATACAATTAACATTCTATCTAACTGCAGCACAGTGTTCAATTTAAGAAGACTTTAATGAATTTCCTCTTTATGGCCCTTTAGGTTGTCACCAACTGATGTACAACAGTGTTTCCACCAGCATTCTGTTCTGGTACATTTATTTCTGTGTCTTTATATGAGACTAGTTTGGCGTTTAGGTCCAAGTTTTAGGGAGAGACTCTTAGTGTCCACATCCTGGCCTTTTGTGTCAAGAGCTCCCCATGTGAGTGGAGTAGGCTGGCAGGTGAGTACAGAGGAGGCCAAGTGCTGGACAGGGGTCCTGGTGTCTGTGCTGTACTCTGGTGACTCCCTGACCTCATGCAGCATCCTAGAGAAGCCAGGATGGGACCTCAGAAAATTCACCAATACTGTCTCCTCAACTCCCAAAGCTCCAGACTGACATGTTTTTCTGTGGGAAGCCATCCTTATTTAGCATAATCAGACTAGGATGAGCCAGGAGATGCAGATGCCTGACTTTTAGGAACTGCCAGGAAGCATGTGGCACTGCATGGGACTGGTTCCCTGTCTCCGTGGAGAATATTCCCCCTAAGAGAATGTCTTCCCAAACTCCACCCTATACTGTCCATCACAGAAGATTCTCCTCCAGGTCCTGCCCACTTTTATCTGTGTATTCTAAATAAAAGAGAGTTGGGCGAGTTGTTATTAGAGGTCAGAGCTGATATGGTCGGATGTGTTATGCCCCCTCTCATTTTAAAAGAGTATTGACTCCTGTGTATTTGTCGAGTAGAAAAGTTTTTTGGGTAACTGAGTGATATACAACCAACATCATCCTTAGGCAGTTAAACCCTTTCTCATCCACGAAGGACATGACAGAGAGGACCCCTACACTTGTACTTGTCACCTGCTGGGATGGGTCTGTGATGACTTAGAAAAATGTTTATAGAAAGCATTTTTCTCTCTGGGGTCTTGCATTTGTATTATAATAACTGTAGTATTCCCTCCTTTCCTTCTCCAGGCACATGTGAACTTCTTGTCACTCAGTTGGGATTCTGCTGTGTCTATTCTGTTTCTGGATGACAGCTTTAAAGAGGTAGGGTTCTAATAAAAAGAAAGAGTATGATCAAGGAGAAGTGGAATTTTTGCTTAGTATTACTTCCATGCTAGTTTTGGTCAACAAGGTGGAGGTTTTAACACTTTATATCCAATGCCTTTTGTTTGGTTCTCATCTAAATACCTAGGACATATGGAAACCTGAAAATGACTTGTCCATTCTTCTTAGATAAGTCAAAAGCAGCTCAGATAGTTGAGTTTCTAACAACAATAACCATGAACACCTTCAGGGAGAGTTCTGAGTGATAGGTGCCTCTGAGGCTTGGTGGAAACACTGAGCCATTAGTTAGGAGCCTCTTCCAGGAGGGTCACCAGCTTTGTGATTGGAGGCCTTTTCCTTTTTATTTCTTCCACTGTTCTAGTTGATAGAAGTAGCCAACTGGACTAACCACAACAGCCATAATAACGTGATGGTGATTCTGATGCCTTCAATGGACTCCAGGCTCTATCTACTCGACTTCCTGCCATTGCTGGTGCTGTTGATCTTCATAGGAAACTCCACATCCTGTCATTCTTCTCTCTGTTGGTAAACATCAGCATGGTGCTCAGCTTGGTCATGATCTACCAGTTCATTGTTCAGGTGTGAGCTCAGGACCTCCCTTATTGTCTTAGAGGAGTGAACAACACCAGAAAGAACAACCTAAATAGTTTCATGATATTTATGTGTGGTGTATTTGGAAATTTTTAACTTCAACACTATTGACATTCTTGGCCAGGAAATTTTTCATTGTGGGATTTTGCTGTGCATTGTAGGATATTTAGTTGCATCTATGGTCTCTACTATGATAGTTCTAGAAACTTCTACTCCCCCAGCTGTGACAACCAAAAGTATCTCTAGATGCTTCCAGACACTTTTGGGGTGAAATTTCCCCCCTCATAATCACTGGTTTAGACTTCATCCACTTGTTTAATTAATGCATACTTATTAAATACAATTGGAAAATAGTAAAAACAAACTAAGATCAAACTAAAAACCCATTTTTCTAATCTCCTCTTAGATAAAGTAATTCCGTACCAACCCATTTATTCAGAAAATTGTAAATTCACTCACTGTTCATGCCATTTGCTTGCTAACATTGGTGGGTCTGTGGGGCAGTTTAAAGAACATGAAAACAAAGTTGGGAAGAAAATCTAAAGTGAAAAACATAACTTTACACATCAAGGCACTTTGTGAAAGACTCAAAAATAGGAAAAGTAGGTGGATAAAAACAAGATATTTAAATTCAATTTCTCAGTTAACCCACATCTCTTCTTATTGAATAAAATGTGGAAAACACACACACCTCCTCAGTACAAAACCCCACCCAAATGTCCTATCAGGAGTGCCTTCTGTGTAAGTGCCTAGTCTCATTCATGTGAATGCATTTACACACTATGTAAGTTTGTAGGAAGTACATAACATATGCTTTGTTTTATATCTTTAAAATAGTTTTTTAAAATTATTTGTAGTATTCATCTAACTAGCTCTTTTCTCCCTTGACAGTGCCTCAGAGAGCTCTCCAGGCTGATTCACCTGGCTCTCCTTCACTGAATCTCACTGCTGCCAAGTATCACAGAACAGATATATCAGAGTTTATATATTCTATGTCCAGGAAGTAGATCATTGGGTCATTTATAGCTTGAAGTCTTATCTCAGTATTAACAGAGTGAATATTCATTTCTTGAGGACATGATGAATTATTCTATAATATATTTTTGTAGAGATGCAATAAATGTGGAACATGCTTTTTTTTCTCATGGTACTGGGAATTAAATCAGGTGTGCTCTATTACTGAACTATATCCTAAGCACTTATTTTTTACTTTGAGACAGGCCCTTGCTACACTGCCCAGGATGGTCTTGAACTTGCAATCCTCCTGCCTCATCCCACCAAACTGCTGTGATTACAGACATGTGCCATCTTGCACAAGAACCATTCATGATTAAATTTTTATATTGCCAACTCACTTCCTCCAAAAGTTGCTAAGTGATTTTATAGAGACTCCCTCCATGCTTCCATGCCATATAAGCATTGCCTCATTTTCACATAGTAATTTACCTACTGATATGGTTTCTAGGAAACCCGTTGGCCCTGAAAAGCAGTCCTTGATGACATGATAAATTTAGATTAATTTTGTGATCATTGTGCATATGCCTGTTGTTTCTTATTGTAAATCAGATGGTGGCAGATATTGATTCCCCTGAAGGAATATTTTTCTTAAAATCATAAAGAGAACTCATCCTATTTTTTATGGAATGTATGATTGACCATTTCCATGGTCAAACAAGAGTAAATAATTTTACTTAGTAATAACTTCACATAGTAATTTTGTCTCTCAAGTGTGTTAATAGGAGATTCATATAAACACAAAAAGGTGAGTGAGATTACCTCCCGTGCATATGCATATATGTAACATTGAATTTGAAACCAGTCTAGGTAGTTACACACTGGTCATTTACATGAACAGAGGGTCAGGTGAGACTTCAGATCCCTGTAACATTTCTGTTCCTGATGAGTGCTGTGTCCATTCTGAGTGATGTGCACAGTACAATATGCACTTTGAGCCCTAGCAATCTCCTGAGAGCTGTTTTGTCTGGGCTGAGCCCACAGGCTTTCTTCAATGTTTTCTTCATGTATGGGAGCCACTTTCATCTCCATTAAAAGGGAAAGCAATAGTAGAAAATTCACCACATCATTTATTTCCCCAATTGCCTTCAGAAGAACTCTAATGAATGGAAATGCAATTTATTAGAAGGAAAAGTAATCTGGATGAACTGCTATGCCTAGGACAGACACACAGTTCTTTTATGTGAGTGACTTGGACCCAAAATCACATAGACAACACCTGGATCATCTGAACCTTCTCTTGACTCTCAGACAACCTGGTCCTCAGTAAGATTTCAGGAACTGTGGAAAAAAACCCTCTTTATTCTTTTTTCACTCCTTTACTTACTTGTCATCATCTTTTTCTCCATTTCTCTTCTCTGCCCTGAACTTGAAATCAACATTTCTCCCTCTTTAGAAGGCAGTTCCTTATCATCTTAGGCCCAGAGGGCATGCTAACATTTACCCATCAACTTCTTAGTAGGCTGAAGGATGAGTATACTTTCAGATGCTTTCTCTTTTGCCTTCTCTTCAGTGTGTAACTCTTTGGAGGTTTACTCAGATCAGGTAAACTTCTGTCTGAAGCTCAACTCTCTAAGAGTTAGTAGATAATGTCTAAGAATCAAATCTTTACCATCATAAGCAACACAATGGAAAGTGGCATTCTGTCCACTAATTGCTGTCCTGAGCATTGCTCAGTACAGCATCAAGGTAGTTATGAGACCACCTATCACCAAGGCCTCAGCAGTGTATTATGACCTATTGATGACACAGCAGAGTCCAGGCAGTGTTCTCAGTACTGCAAAGTTGCTAAAGGCCATCACCTAAAGTGGTAGCTTTTATACAGTGGAAATTTTATCATTAACTTGAACTTTCATACATTGCACATGATACCAAAATTGGAGAGATTATATGGATTATGCAAAGGAAATTATTCTCAGCATCTGGGGATAATGTATTCCTCAGTCTCCTCAACAGTGAGAATATGCTAGTCCCACAGAAAGCCCAGGCTGAGAACCATGCTTGTCTCATAGAATAAGTAAGTCTTTATTTCCTTAGTACATTAAATTATATAAAAAAGAATGTCCTCTTTCCAAACTTTTATTCAACATATTCCTTGAAACTAATACCAGAGCAATTAGTCAAAAAAAGAAATTAAATGGATCTTTTTAAAATTTATTTATTTTGATTCATTGTACACAAATGGAGTGCAGCTATTGTTTCTCTGGTTGTACACGAAGTAGAGTCACACCATCCATGCAATCATACATGTACAGAGGGCAATGTTAAATGGATCTTATTAAGAAAAGAAGAGCTCGATGTGTCCCTATCTGACAATGACATGACTCTATATTTAGAATACTCAAAAAATTCAACCAGGAAACTTCTAGAACTCACAAAGAAATTCAATAATGTAGTGGGATATAAAATTAAAACCTATAAGCCAATTTTGTTCCTATGCACCAATGACATTTTTTTCTCCACTGAAAGAGAAATCAGGAAGAATATCTCATTTATAATAGCCTCAAAAATATTTCCAAATGGATCTAACAAAGAGGTGGAAGATGTACAAAAGTAATTGAAGAAGGTCTTAGAAGATAGATAGATCTTCCATGTTCTAGGCTAGGTGGAATTAATATCAAAATGGCCATACTACCAAAAGAGTTGTGCATATTTAATGCAATTCCGATTTAAAACCCAGTAATGTTCTTCTTAGAAAAAGCAGGTATGAAATTCATTTGGAAAAATAAGAGCCCCAGAATAGCCAAAGCAATCCTCAGCAAAAAAGTGATAATATTAGATATTAAATTATACTATAGAGATTATAGAAACAAAAACAGCATTTTTTTATCACAATGCAGATATGAAGACCAATGGAACAGAATCAAAGACACAGAGACAAACCCACATAAATCCAGTTATCTCATACAAGAAAAAGGTGCCATGAACATGTAATTGAAGAAAGATGGCCTCTTTAAATAATGGTGCTGGGAAAAATGGAAATACATATGTAGCAAAATAAAATTGGACCCCTCTCACCATGCACAAAGTGAGATTCAAAGTGAATTTGAGATTCAAAGTGAATTAAGGACCTAGGCTTTAAAACAGAGACCCTGTGCCTACTAGAAGACAACTTAGGTCTTTCTTTCCCTCTTGGTAGCTTTGGAAAAAAAGAATTAACAAATGGAATGGTATCAACCTAAAAATCTTCACAGCAATGGAGACAATCAAGAATGTGAAGACAAACTCACAGAATGGAGAACATCTTTGTCACCTGCACCTCAGATAGAGCTTTAAGCTCCAGGATATATAAAGAACTCAAAAAATTTTACAACAATGAATCAAATAATCCAAGCAATAAATGGGCAAAATAACTAAACACATATATCAAGAAGAACGAATACAAATGGTAAAAAAAAAAATGGGAAAATTGTTCAACTTCTCTAGAAATAGAAAAATGCAAATTTAAATTACACTGAGATTCCATCAAACTCATTCTCAGCAAACTTGGAATGTAATCACCATTTGAGCCAGCTATCACACTCCTTGGCCTATACACAAAGAAATTAAAATCAGCATACTACATTGATGTAGCCACATCAATTTTATAGCAGCTCAATTCACAAGAGCCAAACTATGGAACCAACCTAGGTGCCCTTCAACGGATGAATGGATAAAGAAAATGTGGTGTATACACACAATGAAATATTACTCAACCAAAAAGAAAAATTAAATTATGGCACTTGCAGGTCAATGGATGGAGTTGGAGAATATCATGCTAAGCAAAATAAGTCAATACAGAAAAACCAAAGACTGAATATTTTCTCTGATATGTGCATGCTAATTCACAATGGTGGGGGAAGTGGGGGAACTAGGAAAAATAGAAGTTCTTTGCATTAGGCAGAATGGAGGGAAGGGAGGGCAGGAGGCAGGGGGGTCAGAAGGAGAGTAAAATGAATTGGATATTATTATCCTGTGTACATATGATTACATGACCAGTGGTGAATCTATATAATGTACAACCAGAAGAATGAGAAGTTACACTTCATTTATGTATGATGTTTCAAAATGCATTCTACTCTCATGTATAACTAATTAGAACATATAAAATATTATTTTTAAATGTCATATGGCAGAAATTGTTCATGATATTCATGAGGTTAAATGCTCTGTGTAATATACATTCAAATGCCACAGAGCAAATATTTAATTATTAGGAAGTTTTCAGAACCATCATATTGATGATAGTTTTCCCTCTATTTCTGACAAGCCTGTATTTAGGAATTGAGCCCAATGAAGAGTTTAAAGTCACATTGCAGATACTGCCAGGGTAGCATTCTTGCAGGAAATTTGTGATTTGTCCAATTTTTGATATCAGGTATAAAATGACAGATTCCTTATGCAAATGGTTTTTACTATGTTATCCTGACAATAGTTTTGATAAAAACTATGTCTTCATTTGCAAAAGTTCATGCTTCCTCTTGTTAAACAGATAACTCAGGATCCACTAGTGCTATTTTAAGATCATAAACTCATTCATGTCCCACAAAAATTATTGTTAATGCAAATTTTGTTTTGGTTAAGTGGCTTGACAGTTTTTAAATTAATGAATAAAACAGAAGGAAAATTTGTCCTATGGAGATATGCTTTATGAGTGAGTGTGAATAAGCGATAGAGTCAGAATGTGTATATGTGAGTGTGTGTGATGTGTGACATGTGTGCCAATGTGTGTTTTTTTTTTCTGTGTGCATGATCCATAGGGGCTAATCGCATGCCACCCACCTAGGTTTCCAAATAATATAAACAGGAATAGTGAGATGAAGACTTTACATTTTCTCTGAGACAAGCATGGTTCTGAGCCTGACCCTCTCTGACATCTCTGCAGAGTGTATAATGTGGCATTCCTATATACAGAAAACTTTTTGTGTGGAATCCCTATTGTCTCTCTAATTTTGGTACGAAGGGCAATGTTGGAAAGTTCAATAATGATAGAATTTCCACTATATAAGTGGCATCTTCTTCAGTGCTATGCTTTAGATGTTCTACAGTATTGTGAACACTAGTTGGGTCCCTGGACTGTGTGATGTCATCAACAGATTATAATACACTTCTGAGGCCTTAGTGATAGCTGGTCTCATAACAACCCTGATGCTGTACTGAGCACTGCTCAGGACAGTGGTTTGGAAAATAGTCTCACTTATTTTTTGTTTTTGAAATTATAAATTTCATTCTCAGTCATCATCAATGAACTGTTCAAGAACTGAACTTCAAACAGAAAGTTATCTGATGTGAGTAACCCTCCAAAGAGTTGTACCTTGTAGAGAAGGCAAAAGAGGAAAACCTAGAAAACACCTTCATCACCCAGATATCAAAGAAATCAAGGGGTATGTATAGAATTTTCTCTGGGCATAAAGTAGCCTGAAACTGCCTTCTAAAAAGAGAAAAGAGAATTTCTTTTCTATTTTTATTTTTTATTTTTACAGATTCATTTTGATTCGTTGTATACAAATTTAGTACAAGTTTTCATTTCTATGATTTCACACAATGTAGATTCACACCATTCATGTAATCAAACATGTCCATAGGGCAATTATGTCTATCTCAGTGCACTGTCTTTCCTTCTCCCAATCCCTCTGGCCCCATTTCCCTCTATACAATCCAAAGTTCTTCCATTCTTCTCTTACCCTCCCACATCACCCCCCATTATGTATCATCATCCCCTTTTGAGAGGAAACATTTGGCCTTTAGTTTTCTGGGTATTGGATTATTTCACATAGTATGATATTCTCAAATTCCATCCACTTACCTGCAAATGCCATAATTTTATTCTTTAAGGCTTAGTAATATTCCACTGTGTATATATACCACCATTTCATTATCCATTCATCTATTGAAGGGCATCTAGGTTGGTCCCACAATCTAGCTATTGTGTATTGAGCAGCTATTGAACATTGATGTGGCTGCATTACTGTAGTATGCTGATTTTAAGTCCTTTGGGAATAAACCAAGCAGTGGGAAAACAGGGTGATATGGTGGGTCCATTCCAAGTTTTCTGAGGAATCTCCACACTGCCTTCCAGAGTGGCTACACCCATTTGCACCTCCACCAGCAATGTGTAAGTGTGCCTTTTTCCCATGCCAATACTTATTATTGCTTATTTTCTTGATGATAGCCATTCTAATTGGAGTGAAATTGAATCTTAGGGTGGTTTTGATTTGCATTTCTTTAATTACTAGAGGAGAAGAGAGCATTTCCAATTTGTGATTGGTGATGTGAGGAGAGAGGGAAAAAGTGCAAGTGACCAAAGAAGGGACAAAGGGTTGTTTTCTGTATAGTTCCTGAGGTCTTCCTGAGGATTCCGTTTGTTTGAGAGTGAGAGAAGATTCAGGTGATCCAGGTCTTATCTCTAAGGTTTTGTTCCAAATCACCTAAACCAAGGCACTGTGTGTCTGTCACAGATATAGTCGTTGGCCTAGAAAAACTTTCATTTACCTCTTCCTTAAGTAATTGAGTAAATAAAACTTGCTACAAATTTTCTCATAGTTCTTTTTCCTACTAATGAAGATGAAAGTGTGTGCCATAGAAATGAACGAAACATTGAAGAACCTTTAAATCCTTATAAACTGATTACACAGAGATGAAGATAATGTCATATAAAATGTATATGCTCAGGAGTGGAAAGTAATTGTTCTGTTTCAGACTATGAAGATGCAAATGTGGTGATCCTGTGTGACACAGAAAAATAAAAGAACACATATACACACAAAAACATAACCAAAACTAACCATGGTGGCTAAGTTGAGGACGTTCATTTTGGCTCATTATGGGAAAAATAGGTAGTTGTGAAGAACATGGAGATTAAGTGTAAACAAATCACCACTAAAAATCATAAGTGTTCAATGGTTGTGGGGATTTTGAGATCAACCCTAACATTTCAAATTATTGCTCATATTTCTAAGGATAATCTGATATTTCTAACAATGCTTGGGTCATATGTGTTCTGATGGTCCCTTATAGAGAAATTTGGAGAGTGAAGTTGTCTTCATTCACCTTCCATAAAATCAATGTTCATTCGAAAGGCTACATATAAGCTAAATATGCTAGACACATAACCTATCATATCCCCTTGCTTATATCTATGTATGTATCTATATATATACACACACACATCAAATACATAAATAGGTCAGTGGATGACATTTATTTACATATAAGATAATTGAATATATGCATGTACTAAATTCTATTGCTTTCCAGAATGTTTGTACCAATCTATAGTCCCATTGATGACTTATGAGTGCAACTTTTCCCAACAACTTCGTCAACATTTATTCTTACTTGTATTCTTCATAATTGTGTTTCTGACTGGAGAGAGATGACATCTCAAGGTAGTTTTACTCACATTTCTGTGATTGCTAAAGATGTTGAATATTTTATCATGCACTTGTTGACCATGTTTATTTCCTCTTTTAAGGTGTGTCTGTTCAGTTCCTTTCTATATTGACTCCATTCACTCGTAATTACATGTGAAAAATTCACCCATGCTGCATGTGACTCCGGTGTGCTCATTTTCATTGCCGTGAATGCTACATGAATAAAGACATGCTACAGTGATGACACATAAACCTGTCTTCAAAACTCATGTTTTTGCTTATTATATACATTGATTTTCATATCTTCATATTCTTTGATTTTATTCTTTAGACTTCACAAATACACTAATTGCCCTGGCATCAGGTAATATTTCAGTAATTACATTGAACAGAGAAACTCCATAAAAATGAACAGCACACACTGGTACAAACACTCCAACTGCACATACAGAAACAAGTCATTTATTACAGGACAAGAAATCAATGCACATAGATATGTGTCAAACTAACAAAGAGACACAAACTATGTTCATTCTTACCCAGATTATACTTTTCCCTTATTCCCATTTGTAAACACCTAGTCCACCATACATTAACCCAGGATCCAATTTTAACCAGCATGCTATGAACTTACTTATGCCAAGCTCACTCATTCACCACACACCATTTGTCAGCAGCGTGTGCATAATATACATGCAGAAGAACTCATGTGAGACCTTGATATTCTTGGACAGTTAAATACTGTCTGGTGGGCTTGGTTAGCATTATACACAGGGACAGTGACAAAAGATAACAAACATTTAAGGCCTTCAAAAACCAAATTTTGGGCTGGGGATATAGCTCAGTTGGTAGAGTGTGTGCCTCGCAAGCACAAGGCCCTGGGTTGAATCCCCAGCACTGCAAAAAATAAAAATTTTAAAATTTTAAAAAACAAATTTTAACAAATGTTTGATTTGAGACTGTGAATCCATAGGGTGTGATACAGAGTGAATGGAAGTGTGGAAGTTCAGGGGAAGGTAAGCCATTCCCAAGGTATTCACCAAGGTTGGTGCATATGAAGAATGTTGACAGCAGGATCCAGGTGGAAGCACAGAGTATTGAAGCATACCAGTTCCCTGTTGAAGCCAGAGGTGAATGTACAGAACCAAATATTTATCTTTGTATGTGGGGGTTTTGGAGAAGTAGGATGGGGAGATGAATGCTAGGGGGTGAGCCTCTATTTTAGCTATTAATTCTTGCCCTAATGGACGTCTAGAGTTTGGTTCTTCCGGGTATGCATCTGTACCCTGGAAACCAAGAACTGGAGTGCACGAGCCTCCAGGCTCCATGTCAACAGAATTTTTAAAGCAAAATTTGGCAAAGTAATGAAAGTCAACAGTTCTGCTACTTCATGAACTCTGACACCATAAGGAATAGGGCTTTAGTTGATGGCATGGAGTCCAATCCCAATGAAGGAAATCTAATGCAAAACCCAACATATAGTGAAAATATAGTGCTCATATAACTTGGCTGTTTGGCAGGATATGCAAACAGCCTACTTTACTTTATAGACACTAAAAGTGTCTATAAAGTCTATAAAGTCATGTAGTCTGTCTATAAAGTCATGGGTCACCTCCATCTTAGAGCTCACACATGATATTCAGAATTTTTTCTTTGAATAAATCAATGCACTAAATTTCTCCTATAGCTCCATGATCACTATTCCCTTCCTTAGGCGCTTCAAACTTACAGGATACTATCCAAATCCTGTGTATTCACTGGAAGACAAAATCCTAGTCCTTGATGTTATAGGTTCATTCTCTCATTTGTATAATTTCTCCTGAGTCTCCTCTTTCTACACCCACAGTCATGCTGGCAGGAGAGAGTTATAACAGCAATGTCTAGGTCAGTAGAGTAGGTATCTGAGCAGACCTGAAGAAATCAGCTCAGCATCTCTGCTCAGTCTCTGAAAGAAAGGTGTAGTTTGCACCCAATAGAAATCTTCAACTCCTCTGTACTTTGTTTGGATTCTGGGTCTCTGTTTCTTTCCAGTCAGGATCTCAACATGAATAAGTTGCACTTTTGGAGGGAATGGAGAAACTCTGTGGCTACATGTTGTGGAGAAATATAAGAAAGGAAGAGGTGCATTTTTGAGAAACATCACTTCAACTTGCACTCTGAGTCAGACATAAAATCAAACAATAAAGATAAATGTTTTAGTCAACTTTTTCACTGATCTGACTAAATAATCTGACCAGCACAATTATAGGGGCGGAAAGGTTTATTTCAGTGCTCATGGTTTCAGAGGTCTTAGTCTACAGAAGGCCATCTCCATTCCTTCAAGCTTGAGGTAAGTCATAACATCATGGAGGAAGAGTGTGGCAGAGGGAAGCACCTCACAACATCAGGATGAAGAGAGAGAAAGAGAGAGAAAGAGAGAGAGAGAGAGAGAGAGAGAGAGAGAGAGAGAGAGAGACTCACCAGATACAAAATGTATACCCAAAGTCATGCCCCAATTCCAATCTCCTCCAGCCACAACTACCACTTCAATCAAATCCATCAGGGATTAGTTCGTTGATTGTGTCAGTGCTCTTACAATCCAGTCATCTCTCCTCTAAAACTGCTGCATTGTGTCACATGGAGCTTTTGGGGGACACTCCACATCCAAAACATAACAATTAAATTAAATAAGTCTGGTAGTAGCCCAGTAATGTCTGGCATGAACTCTCAGTCAACCAACCTCAAGGTAGCCTGCAGATAACAACTTGTGAAATACAGGTTAACAATATAAAACTACAAAACCTTCAACTATGATGTTAAGTCTTCAAATGCAACAAACACATGTTTTAGGTTATGGTAAGGTACATTAACTCAATTTTCTGGGAATGGTATATAAATATGTTTAAACCTACTAAGGATATTAAACCATAATAAAAATACTATCACAGATGAATTTGAAAAATAATTGGTGGTTTCAGAAATGAGACATTCTAGAAAATCTATTTTGTTTTGTGAATAAATGAAAATACTTTATTACTCCAGGATGTTTGGTTTCTGGGCCCCAAATGTGCACTACATGGAGTTCAGAGATAAAAAATGCTCTGACCCTTAACTCAAATTTAATAAAGTATGGGAATTCAAAGATATGGCTCTTACCATTGGAAATATAGCTCACATAAATCAGAAATACTAGAGATATTTATGATACATTTAAAACCTTGGATGCAGCAGTATTGATTCAAGAAGACAGAAAGTGTGCAAGAAAATAACACTCATAATATGCTCTCACGCTTGGAATCTTCCAAGACAGGCTTTGAATATAATGAGATGACATGCTGAGAACATTGTGGGGTAGAGGACACTATGTGGTCTGAGAAAGGTGTCACAACTAAGTACTAAGTACTCTCATTACACAGAAGATGCGCACACTCAAACAAATTCACACACAGACACATAAACACACAGATACACACTCATCATGATTCCCTTTAAACAGCACCAAAAATATTCGCCAGAGGTGTGCCACAAGTTATATAACTCCATGAGACATATGCACAACCTCACATTCCACACATTTAAGCCAGGTTCACATCTCAGATAAGACACACCACAAGGACAATTCTCACACAACACAGATACATGCACCCATGTTGCACATGGTCACATACACACAGGCACATTCTCATGGCCATCCTTTCTCTTTACATTTGAATAAGTTTATCCTAGAAATCAATATATTATATTGAAGTGTTCCATGGCCTGGTCCCTATGAGATGCCTCTACTACAGAATTTTTTAGAATCTGAATTTTTCCCCTTTCAACATGTCAGAATTTCAACAATCTTGGTCAATAAGCCCTTTCCATCCTCAGGGCAAATGAAAATGGAAAGAGTTATGAATATTTACTACATTCATGTCCAAATGGTGTGTGTCTGTCCTATGAGAGACAGAAGGAGAGAAGTCCTCCAAAAGGAATCAATAATTCAAACCATTGCCTTTCCTGAGAGGCAAATTTGTGTCATGTGTCCACAAAAGCACACTAATGGGCAATGATGTCAGCTTGGACAATGTAGCACAAGATGGGAGGAAGGGAGCCCATAGACCCGCAGAGCTGCCTCTTCCTCTGGAGGGGAGTCCAGGGCCAGGTCCCCTGAGTGGCTGGCTGGTGGGTCTGCAGAGTGTTTACAGACGTATGGGCTGGAGTGGGGACTTCCCCAGCTTGGAGGTCCCTCAGGATTATGTGTAGCATGGGGTCAGCAAGGCCTTTAGCTGCCAGACTTTCCATCTCACATTTGCCAGAATGAGGAGCCAATGGAAGATGAAAGAGAAGGAGAGGAGAAAAAAGGAGGAAATGACTTTTGGATGCAATTAGTAAAAACAGCTGGAGATGAGGACAGGCTTGTGGAGAACCGAGCAGTATAGGTAGAGAGGCCTGAGTCCCATGGGAAACATGCTTTCATGCCTAGAGCTTCGAGCAGGGGAATAGAAGACTGACAACAGCCTGTCAGAAGTTAGGGGAAAAGAGAACTGATGACAGAGGATTTAGAGGGATATTTTATTTTGACTTCTTACTTCTCAAGTCTCCATATGTCTTCTGTTGTGGGCTTGAACATCTGGCCCTACATGTTTTCCTCCAGGTGAGATTGCCTTCACTTCATTCAATCTATTTAATTGTGTGCACTTCCAAGGATTATTCTAAATTTTTGTTTGCTACCTCATTAACAATAACATGATAATTTAAAATGTGACAATTTCAGTGTTATATATGCATATGTTATTTTATGTATCACTTTTCACCTTTTCAGTTCCCCTGTATAAGTATATAACTGTCAGTAATAATAC
>JAJEJO010045621.1:21256-48890 GCA_020662805.1 Glaucomys volans
TAGCAAATTGAAGAGGCAGTCTTCAATTGATGTCAGAACCAGTGCCCTTTGACCTTTTGTATTATTTTTTTTTTTTTTTTTTTTTTCTTTTTTATTGAACACAAATGGAGTACAGCTATTGTTTCACTGGTTGTACACAAAGTAGAGTCACACCATCTGTGCGTTCATGCATGTACACAGGGCAATGGTATATGTCACACATTCTGTTATTAATTTTACCCCCCACCCACCCCCACCCCTCCCTTCCCGCTATGCTAGCTATCTTTCCTCCATTCTTGCCATCTTTCCCCCCCACATTATGCATCATCATTCATATATCAGAGAGACCATTCGGCTTTTGGATTTTTGGGATTGGCTGATCTCACTTAGCATAAGAGTTTCCAACATCATCCATTTACCTACAAATACCATAATTTTATTCTTCTTTATGGCTGAGTAATATTCCATTGTGTATATATACCACAGTTTCTTTATCCATTCATCTACTGAAGGGCATCTAGGTTGATTCCATAATCTAGCTATTGTGAATTGAGCAGCTATGAACATTGATGTGGCTGCATCACTGAGGCAATCTGATTTTAAGTCCTTTGGGTATAAGCCAAGGAGTGGGATAGCAGGGTCAAATGGTGGATCCATTCCAAGTTTTCTAAGGAATCTCCACACTGCTTTCCAGAGTGGCTGCACCAACTTGCACTCCCACCAGCAATGTATGAGTGTACCCTTTTCCCCACATCCTCGCCAACACCTGTTGTTGCCTGTGTTCTTGATAAAAGACATTCTAATTGGGGTAAGATGAAATCTTAAGGTGGTTTTGATTTGCATTTCTCTTATAACGAGTGATGTTGAACATTTTTTCATAAATCTGTTGATTGCTTGTAGATCTTCCTCTGTAAAGTGTCTGTTCATTTCCTTGGCCCATTTATTGATTGGGTTATTGGTGTTCGTGGTGTAAAGATTTTTGAGTACTTGGTAGATTCTGGAGATTAGTGCTCTATCTGAAGTGTGTGTGGCAAAGATTTTCTCCCACTCTGAAGGCTCTCTCTTCACATTGCTGATTGTTTCCTTTGCTGAGAAGAAGCTTTTTAGTTTCACTCTATCCCAATCATTGATTCGTGCTTTTATTTCTTGCGCTTTGGGAGTCATGTTAAGGAAATCTGGTCCTAGGCCAACATGATGAAGATTTGGACCTATTTTCTCTTCTATTAGGTGCAGAGTCTCTGGTCTGATTTCTAGGACCTTGATCCACTTTGAGTTGAGTTTTGTACAGGGTGAGAGATATGGGTTTAGTTTCATTTTGCTGCATATGGATTTCCAGTTTTCCCAGCACCATTTGTTGAAGAGGCTGTCTTTTCTCCATTGCATGTTTTTGCCTCCTTTGTCAAGTATGAGATACCTGTACTTATTTGGGTTTGTCTCTGTGTCCTCTATTCTGTACCATTGATCTACCTGTCTATTTTGGTACCAATACCATGCTGTTTTTGTTACTATTGCTCTGTAGTATAGTTGGAGGTCTGGTATTGTGAAACCCCCTGCTTCGCTCTTCTTGCTAAGGATAGCTTTAGCAATTCTGGGTCTCTTATTCCTCCAAATGAATTTCATGATTGCTTGCTCTATTTCCATGAGGTCTATCATTGGGATTTTAATTGGAATTGCATTGAATTTGTATAGCATTTTTGGAAGTATGGCCATTTTGACAATATTAATTCTGCCTATCCACGAACATGGGAGGTCTTTCCATCTTCTCAGATGCTCCTTAACTTCTTTCTTTAGTGTTCTGTAGACATTTACCTTGTGATTTGTATTAGAATATTTTAATCTACTTACTTCAAAAACCATAATTATCACTTATTACTTTGTTGCATCGTTTAACTTTTCCTTTTTAATACCCATCAACTTTGAATGACATATCTTTCTTTCCTATACCTTACTTTATATAAATTTACATACCAAAAATTAAATTATAAGCTTCATTCTATTTCTTTCTGATTCCTAAATTTTTATTAGGTTATGAACTTATTGTACATGTTTGTTTTATACAACTCTGAGTTTTCCATATTCATTTCTTTGCAGTAACTTGTCTTGGAGTTCTTGTTCATTCAATCTTGTTGCCTAAGATTTGTAGCATGAGAAGTACTTTTTGATTGCTTTTTCATTCCTTTGGTTAAAGTTCAATTTCCAACTATACTTTCTGTCTCTTTATTTCACACTATGTTGCTCTGTTCAATATGTTTTTAAAATTGTGATGTGAGTTTTTCTGTTGTTTTGCTTAATGTTGCTTAAAACATTACTGTGTTTTATCATAGGTGAATTCTCTTTGATACACTCTGGCTTTATTTTGCAGTAGCAGGATGAAGAATGAATCACCTCCCTGAACAAATATCAACCACATAATCCCTGCACACTATGGATATGTGACCTTGTATGGCAAAAAAGATTTGCAAATGAGATTAAGACAACAATTTTAAATAAGAATATTCCCCTGGTCATCCAAGTACAGGTCAAAGTCTCCCCAATGGTCTTTATGAGAAGCAGCTAAGAGGGTCCTGGTCAGAGAAGAGCTTGACTATGGAAGCAGATGTTGGACTGATGCCGCTTGAAGAATGTGAACAACAGCTAAGGATTGCAGTGAGCTCTGGAAACTGAAAAATAAAAAACAAAATAAGATCCTCTAGTAAGTCTTCCCAACAGGAGCAGCCCTGCTGACACATTAATTTGAATCTGAAGCTCAGAGGAGATTTTGATCTCCAGAACTTCAACATAGTAAATTTGTATTTTAAGTCATAAATACCAGGTAATTTTACATGGATGCAGCAAGAATCCAGTATGATTAGAACAACACTTCCCCTTAGATCTAACCTAATGAGAGTCATTAAGAGTTTGGATGAGATTAGTATTTCTCTATCCGGTTTAAAAATTATGAATCATTCAGTTATCAGAACCTTTGTGTTATATAGTAGCCTGTTGTGGAACCACTTGTGCTTATTTAATCATAATTATTTACATCAAGTATAAAATTCAATAATTCTTGAATATGTCAGAAAAAATGAAACTGGAATGACTTAGCAGTGTTGTTAAACTTCAAGTGTTTCATAGAAATGAATTTATTAGTACTTAAAATTTCCACAGTACAGAATAAAGATTTAAAATATTGAGATAGGTATAGGGTTAAGTGTCATTCAAAATATAAATGAAATCCTGACATTAGAGATGAAGAAATTAGCACATTTTACCTTTTTCTCTTTCCGTAGCTCATGGTTTGTGTAGCTAATGGTTTGTGTAGCTAAAACTATTGAAATTTTACATTCTCTTTTCTAATCATAATTTTTTACTTTTTTGCCTTGTATTTGCATATGCATGGATTCAGTGCATACTCCAGTCCTTTGGTGATACTCATGTAATGACTTTGTAAGCCATTTCTTAGTCTGTTGGATTTCATGCACAACCTAATGGCTTTTGATGCTTTTACAAATAAGAATCATGAGCACTGAATTATTGAAAATTGTGTAAGCTGTTAATTTTTGTCATTATCTGTGCACAGCCTTTCTGTTGAAAAGGAATAGGAACCCAGTGCCATGTGAGATCAAGTATACAGAGATGTATTCATGAAAATTACTCACATGAAAAACTTTTGAATTGAACTATCAAACACTTGCTGCACCCAATTCAATAATCTTTCATTCCAGGATGTTATCTGGGTCTTCAAGACAGGATGAAAAGATCAGAAAAAGCACAAGGTGGGAGACCTGAAGATACTATGGGAGTTGAAATGGGGCTGAAGTCCCTTGGCAAGACAGAGCAGGACAGAATAAGTCTGCAGCTGCAATCCCTGACCAGGTCTTAAATGACCTGAGGACAGAACAACTTTCCTAGGAAATTGAATAACATCATCGGATCTATCAATTCCCACCCTGCTCCACTTCTAAATGCATTCCAAGATGGTTATTGCCAAGATTTTTCTATCTTCTGGCATTGAAAATTGTGCTTAACTTCTTTCATGACATTTATTTTTTAGTTATCTCTTTTACAATTTGATGATCTATTTTCTGCAGAAGTTGTAATTATTACTTTGTGGCATTTGATTTTTCTTTTATAAAATCTATTTTTCTTTGAATTAATTTTATCTTTCTTTCCTTGCCTTTACTTGAAATTTATATCATAAATATTAAATTTTCAACTTAACTCAATTTCTTTCTGATTCTAATGTACTTTTTCTCTAACTCAATTTCTTTTTGGTTCTAATTTATTTTATCTCTGATGAAGGAGCTCAGCATGAGTATTTTAAACAAATCTAAATTTTCTATGTTTATTTCATTACCTTAACATGTCATTTTGTCTTCAAGTTTTTGTTTAATATTAATTCCTAAGCTTGGTCCTTGAAACATTCTTTGGTAATTGCCCCTCCATCATTTGGCTAATGTTTCATTTCTAAAGGTAATTGCTTCTTTTTATTTCATTCTGCTTTGCTTTATTCAGTATATTTATACACTTACTGAGCCATCACTTCCCTTTGATTTTGGATTTCTATTCTCATACTGCTATAGTTTACTGTAGGTAAAATTCTCTTTGATACATTCTGACTTTATTTTGGTGTAGTTGGGTAAGAATGAACTTTTGGCTTCCACTCTCCCTGCCCCCCTCAAAAAAAACAACCAAATGTAAATTGCATAATCCCAGGAAGCTAAGAATATGTGACATGAAAAGTAAAAAAAAAGTCTTTGTAGATGAGATTAAGTTGATCATTTTGAATGAAAACGTTTTCTTGCATTATGTGTGTGTATAGCCAAGGTCATCACAAATGTCTTTGAGAGGCAGCTAAAAGACTGCTGGAGAGTGTGGAGCTGTGACCATGGAAGCAGATGTTGTGCTGATGCCTTTGAAAGATGAAGGGTGTGGACAACAGCTGGGAGTACAGGCAGCTCTGCAATCTGAAGAATAATGAAAAAGGAACTTCTTCAGTGAGGGTTCCAGACAGGAGCTGCCCTGCTGACACACTGATGCCTGAAGTGCAGAGTGAACTTTGATCTGAAGAAATACAAATTAATACATTTGTATTTGAATGTATGAAGTTTTAGAAAATGAATATAAGTTGTAGGTCATGTGCATATATTATGAATCATTGCTTAATTGTTCTTCAGTAGCGCCACACAAATGAATACTTCATTTTAGTTCATGAAAATTTTTCATTAACATATATCCTCATAAGCATTTGGTATATTTTGACTCACTATGACCAGTTGGGTACATAAAAGATAGCATCTATTTTTACTTTTGCTATTTAAATAGCCATAAGTTGAAAACCTGTAGAAAAAATGTGATGTGCCTGTTATTCAGTGGTGGTGGGGTGTAAGAGAACACCCAGATTAATGGGAGTAAAGAAGTGAAGGAGAGTGAGGGCAACTGGGTCTTGGAAATTAATAAGATCTAGAGTAGACACACATTGCACTTAAAAGATGAGGTGCATTCTAAACTAGGTGGGAGGTAAAATAAATCTGCTTCAGAGCTGGATTACTGTACTAGACCTACATGATTTTAGAAGAGAGACTGTACCTAGGAACAGAATCCAGGAAAGTGAGACCTCCAGGCTTGACAAAGGGAATTCCTGAGAAAGGCTCGGAATAGAAAGGACAGGGTTATCTTCTTCCTGCTAGTGTGGACATGAAGGGAAACAGTGGTAGAAGAGAGAAGTATGGCTGTGAAGATACAGGAAACTGTTGCCAGCAGCAGAGGAAATTTAATAACTGCTGGGGGTATATAATGAATGAGATATTCCCAAGCCACACCAACATTTCAGCCTGCCTCTCACCTAGGTTTCTATATAAAGGAAACAGTACTGATGAGATGAAGTCTTCACTTTTTCTATGATGCAGGCATGGTACTGAGTCTGACCTTCTCATTACTGATATATCCTCACCATTGCAGAGATGTAGTAATTGGGTATAACATAGGCAGAAAAAAAAGGATTTCCTCCATTAAACCCATATTACCTCTCTAATTTTGTGTCAAGTGAATGTTTGGAAAGTTCAAGTTAATAGAATTCCCACTGTATTAATATATAACTAAGAAAATGGGCTTTAACCTTTTGCTCTATTGTGAACATCTCCTTGGTCCTGGATGGTGCTGATGTCATCAATAAGTCATAATGCCCTGCTGAGGCCTTGGTGATAGCTGGTCTCATAACAACTCCAATACTATCCCGAGCACAGGACACCAATCTGGTAAACAAACAGCCTTTACTCATAAAATTTGTTTTTTCTGAAGGTATGTATTTCACTCTTGGTTATCATTAACTAACTTTTTTGTGAATTTATCTTCAGAGAGCAAGTTACCTAATCAGTGTAACCCTCCAAATAATTAAATCATGAAGAAAAGCAAAAGCGGAAACATCTGGAGAACACCTTCATCCCTCAGGAAAAAGCAGTCAAGTGGTATGTGTTACCATTTTCTGGGGCTCAAGTCACCAGGAACTGCCTTCTACAAAGGTAGAAGAGAGGATGTCTAGTTAGTGACAGAGGAGAGAGGGAGAAAAAGAGCAAGAGAATGAAGGAAAATGGGGGGACAAAGGGACATCTTTCTGAGCAGCTCCTGAAGTTCTTCTGAAAGCCCAGGTTGTCAGAGAAGATTCACATGATCCAGGTCTTGCTGCTGGTTTTGGGCCCAGGCCACCTAGAACTGAGGGAAATATTGAAAGAAAATGAAATACTATAAAACTGGCTATACAGGGGTGAATATAAAGACATATAGAATGTCCATACTCAGGTGAAAAATAGATTATTCAATATATTATGTTTTTATTGGTGCATTACCGTTGTATAAAATGGTGGCATTTTTTGTAATGTGTTCATATAAACACACACTATAAAAATAAAACTTGATCAATATCACTCCCCAATATTTTTCCCCTTTTCTCTCCCCCTCCTTTCTTCTCCTGGTCCCTTTCCTCTATTGAGGTCCCTGTGATATTCAAAAGACCTCACCCTACATATTTTGTTTCCTTTTCCCTCCAGTACCTTCCACAAAGCAGAGAAAAAATACATTTGATCTTCTGTAATTTGCTTATTTTACTTCACATAATGGTCTCAAGATCCATTCATTTTCCTGCAAAGAGCAAAATTTCTTTTTTTAATGGCTGAATAAAACTACATTTTGTCTATATACCACATTTTATTTTATATAAATTTTTATTTGTTCTAATCAGTTGTACATGACAGTAGAATAAATTTTACAATTTGATAGATTTTATCCATTCATCAGTTGATGGACACCTAGACTGTTTCCATAATTTGGTTTTTGTGAATAGTGTTACTATAAACATGGCAATGAATGTATCAGTACAGCATGATGACTTCAGTTCTTTGGGATAAATACCTGGGGTGTGGTATAGGTGGGTCATATGGTGGTTAAAGACTAATGTTTTTATTAATTTACAATCCCAATGACAGGGTAGAAATGTTCCTTTTTCCTCACATCCTCTCCAACACTTACTATTGTCTGTGTTCTTGATGTCTGCCATTCTGTCTGTTGTGAGATCAAATCTCAGTGTAGGTTTTTGTTTTTTTATTTTCCTGATTGGTAATGATGTTGCACATTTTAAATTTTTTTTTTAGTTGTAGATGGACACAATAGCTTTATTTATATGTGGTGCTGGGAATCAACCCAGAGGCTCACATATGCTAGGCAAGCGCTCTACCAGTGAGTCACAACCCCAACCAATGTTACACTTTTTTAAAAAGGATTTGCAGGCTCTACATATTTCTTCTTTTGAGAAATGTCTGCCTCGTCCTTTACCCATTTATAAATTGAGGGGGTTTTTTTATTGTTGTTGTTTTTGTTACAGAGTATTTAACCCTGCAGTCCTGAACGACTAAGTCACGTCCACACACATTACATTTGAGAGAGAGTCTCATTAAGTTTCTTAGGGCTTTGCTAATTTGCTGAGGCTGGTTTGAACTTGCAGACTTTCTGCCTCAGCCTCCAGAACCACTGGGATTACAGGGGTGCACCACCATGCCAGGTTTGATGTCAATTTTTGAGTTCTTTCTGTATTGCACTTATTAATTCTGTCTTAACAGTTCACTAGCAAAGATTTTCCCATATTCTATGGGTTCCCTCTTCACATTCTTGATTTCCTTTGCTGTGTAGAAACTTTTAAATTTGATGTCATCTCATTTATTAACTCTTGGCATTCTTTCCTAAGCTTTTGGGATCCAAATGAGAAAGTCAGTTGTGCCTATTTGTTGGAGTATTAATCCTAAACTTTCTTCTAGGAGTTCTGGTCTAAGTAGAGATCTTTGATTCATTTGGGTTTATTTTTATTCAGGGTGAGAGGCAAGAATCTAGTCTCATAATTCTACATATGGATAACCGATTTCCACAGCCACATTTGTTTAAAAAGCTGTTTTTTCTCCAATGTATGTTTTCAGCATCTTGGTCGAGATAAAATGAGTGTGTGTCTGTGTCTTCTGTTCAATGCCATTGGTTTTTTTTAATTAATTAATTAATTTATTTATTTACTTATTGATTCATTGAACACAAATGGAGTACAGCTATTGTTTCTCTGGTTGTACACAAAGTAGAGTCACCCCCTCCGTGCATTCATACATGTACACAGGGCAATGATGTCTGTCACACATACTGTTATTATTCTTACCCCCCACCCGACCCCACCCCTCCCTTCCCTCTATGCTATCTATCCTTCCTCCATAAAGAAAACAGATTTTTAAAAAGAAAACTCAAATGATGCAACAAAATATTAATCATAGCCTCTGATGGAAACAGATTAACAATTTATCTTTGTAACATAGCCAATTAAAGCATAAATACAATGTCAATAAAGAAGATGAGAGTAACCTTCAGGGCTAGAAGACAGGAGAACCTTGACAAGAACCATCTTGGAATGCAGGTAGAAAGGGGACACTGGAAATTGATGGATACAAT
Organism: Glaucomys volans; assembly: GCA_020662805.1. Classification (NCBI taxonomy): domain Eukaryota; kingdom Metazoa; phylum Chordata; class Mammalia; order Rodentia; family Sciuridae; genus Glaucomys; species Glaucomys volans. Next base: position 30,191 of record JAJEJO010045621.1, read on the forward strand.
TACACTATACAGTTTCCAGGGATTAGTATTCTGTCCTCAGGTCCCTTAACCCCTGGTCAGGGGCTGATGCTGCAGACTCTTCTTCCATCCTGCTCTGTCTTATCAGGGGCTCCAGCAGCATCTCAATCCCCACAGTAACTGCACGATGTCTCTTGCCCTGTCTCCATACACGTGCTTTTACCTAATCTGGTCCTCCTGTCTTCAAATCTCACACAACATTCTGGGATAAAATGTTATTGTATTGGATTCAGTGTGTGTTTGATTGTTAAACTTAAAATTGTTTTTGGTCAGGAATTTTCATGAATACACCTTAATTACCTGATCTCATACGGTACTGTGTTCACATCCCAGTGTCTTTTTCCAGTGAAAGGCTGTGCTTGGATAATCATACAATTTTAACAATCAAGAAAGTTGTCAATAATTCAGTGTCCGTGATTCTTATTTAAAAATCATCCAAAAAATTAGCTTGACAATTAAAACCAATAGATTAAGAAATGATTTGAAAGTCTCCTGAGTATGGTCAAGGATTGGAATGAGCACATAATCCATGTGTATATAAACATAAGAAAAACAACTAGAGAAATTGCAATAATAGAAAAGAATGTTACTTTTCAAAATACCTACAAAACCAAGAGAAATGCATAGAATCTAAATGTGTTCATCTGTTAACAACTTAATCTCTTATTTCACAATTAAATTTATGTTTCTCTACATAAGTTAACACTAAACCTGTCTCAACATTTTAAATCTTTTCTCTTAATCAGGGGTGGATTCTATTTATTAGTAAATTAAGAGTGATTCTGAAACACTTATAATTCCACAACACTCTTAGAATCATGCCAATTTAAATTTTCTGACAAATGTAAATTTCACTAAACTTAACATACGATTAATTATAGCATGAAATCGGTTTTGGAGAATAACTATGAATATGCTAGAGGAAAAAATGCCTTGAAAACAGAACAGAAGCAGTTTCAACAAGGACTATCAGTTTCTAGGCACACACTTTGTTTTCCAAGTGAACATGGTGGATTGTACCTGGATGAAGCAGCATGAAGCTCAAGCACTTTCTAGCCTATCTACTGTAGGTAACAAGCAGATCATATCAAGAAGGCCGAAAACAGCTGAAGTGTTTTCTGCAAAAGAATCACAAAAGCATTTCAATGAACCTTTGTTCAAATGATCCCTTCTACAGCCCCACATCACTCCCAGAGTTGGTGACCCTAGCTACAAAGTAACTTTGCTAGCACACTTTATGTATTAGGCCAGCATTGTGCTCAGAAAATGCTTCCTGAGAAGAGTGGAACATTGCAGAACAGAAGTAGTTTCAAGAAGAGCTTCAACTTCCAGGCACTCAAAGCAAACCTTGTCATTTGTATTTTGATGAGCTACTAGGAAACATAAGCAAATTGGAGCACTTAAAGAAAAGTTATCAATTCATAGCATAGTTTCCACTTGTAACCAATTCTTCCTGGAAAGACTGAGACTGCATTTGGGGTGGGTTTTCTTACAAAGTGTCACTAGTGAATTTCAATGAAAATGTGAGGATTGATTCCTTCTGCAACACCACTTTGATCCCCAAACTTGTAGAGTGTAGGTACAAGGGCTGCACTGCTAGCACACATTTTACATTGGGCCAGAAAAGTTCTATGAATATGTTGAATAAGAACCATCTTGAAGGCAGAACAGAAACAGTTTCAGCAATGACATCCAATGTCCAGGCACACACTTTGTTCTCAAAATGAACATGGTGGTTCGTATCTGGTTTAAGTAGCAAGAAGCATAAAAGCTTTCTAGCCCATGAAGAAACATTTCCATTTCATAGCAATAATACCTTGGGTAACAGGCAGATCATTGTGAGCAGGCAAGTGCAGCTGAAGTGAATCCTGTGCCAATCACAAATGCATTTCAGTGAAACTTTGGTCAATTGAGCCATTTTGCAGCCCCACCATTACTCCCAACATTTGGTGACCCTAGCCACAAGGGATTCTGTTGCTGCCACACTTTGTATAGTAGGCCTGCACTGTGTTTAGAAATGCTTCCTGTGAACAGTCTAACATTGCCAAACTGAGGCAGTCTCAAGGGGAGCTCCAACTTTCAGTCACTCAGTCCATTCCCACTGCAAACCTTGTGCATTGCCTTTGGATGAACTGCAATGTTTTACTCCCATTGGTAACTGGAGTTCCTTGGAAGACTGAAACTGCAGTTGTAGTGAGGCTTTTCACTAGTTTTACTAGTAAAAGTTTTACTAGTAAAATAGAATAAATATTTGGGGAATTGATCACTTGTGCAGCCCCACTTTGCTCCCCAACGTTGGTGAAGGGCACATTGCAAGCACACTTTGTATTCAGGCCTGAAATGTGCTATGAATATGCTGGATAAGAACTGCCTTCAAGAAAAAACAAAAGCAGTTTCAGCAAGGAATACCAGCTTCTAGGCACACTCTGTGTTCTCAAAGTGAACATGGTGGTCTTTATCTGGATGAAGTAGCACAAAGCACAAGCATGTTCTAGACGGTAAAGAAATGATTCCTTTTCATAGCGATTATACCATGAGTCACACATGGGTCATGGCAAGAAGGTCACTGCTTCTGAAATGTTTTCTGCAAAAGAATCACAAAGGCATCTCAGGTAAACTTTGGTCTACTGATCCCTTCAGCCGTTCCACATTACTCCCATTGGCTGGTGATCCTAGCTGTAAGGGAACTGTTGCTAGCACACTTTCTATACTGGGCCTGCCCTGCCATTAGAAAATCTCTAATGTTGCAAACACATGCAGATTCAAGAAGACCTCCAACTTCCAGGCACTCACTCAATTTCCAAAGTGAACCATGTCATTTGTATTTTATTGAACACTATGAAACATAAGCGAGTTGGGGCACTCAAGGAAAGGTATCTATTCATAGCGTTATTTCCACTTGTAACCAGAAGTTCCTCAAAAGTCTGAAACTGCACTTGGAGTGAGATTTCTTAGAAAGTTTCAGTAGTGAATTTCAAGAAAACTTTGAGGATTTGATCCCGTCTGCAACTACACTTTGCTCCCAGAATTGGTGGAATGTAGCTGCAAGGGCTGAATTGCTGGCACACATTTTATATTGAGCCTGAAATGTGCTATGAATATGCTGGATGGGGACAGCATTGAAGACAGAACTGAACCAGTTTAAGCAACTTGCAGGTATGAACTGACACCCTTCCTGTGAGTGCTCAAAATCATCTATGTTTCATTGTAGTTCATGCCAATGCAAACCACAACTTTTGCATTGGTGCTATTCTTGAAACTGTTTTTATATGCATTATTAGATTCTTCTAAGGAAGTGTTTTCTAAGCATATGGCAGGCCTAGAATACAAAGTCTCCTAGCAACAATTCCCTTGTAGCTGGGATTACCAACTGTTGAGAGTTATGTGGGGCTGCAGAGGGGATCACATCACAAAAGTAGCACTGAAACGCATTTGTGATTCTTTTGCAGAAAACTGCAGCTGCTCCTGCCTACTTGTGATCATCTCCCTCTTGACCATGGTGCAATGACTATGAAATGGAATCATTCCTGCACAGGCTAGAACATGCTTGAGCTTCGTGCTACTTCATCCAGATACAGACCACAATGCTCACTTTGAGACCAAACTGTACCTAGAAGCTTGTAGTCCTTGTTGAAACTGTTTCTGTTCTGCCTTCAAGGCAGGGCTCATCCTGCATATTCATAGCACATTTCAGGCCCCCAAAAAAGTGTGCTAGGAACAGTGCCTTGTAGCTATGTTCAACAACATTGGGAAGCAAAGTGGAGCTGCAGGAGTGATCAATTCCCCAAAGTTATATTGAAATTCACTAGTGAAACTTTTTAAGAAAACTCACTTCCTCTGCAGTTTTAGTCCTCCAAGGAACTCCAGTTACCAATGGAAGTGAAGCAAAGAATAAAAACCTTTTCTGCTAGTTCTCCAAATCTCTTCTCTTTCAGAGTAGTTCATCCAAATATGATGCACAAGGTTCACAATGGGAAACAATGGCATGCCTGAAAGTTGGAGCTCCCCTTGAAACTGCTTCTGTTCTGCAATGTTATATTGTTCTCAGGAAGCATTTCCTAAGCAGAGTGCAGGTCTACTCTACACAGTGTGGTAGCACCAGTTCCCTTGTAGCTAGGATCCCCAAGCGTTGGGAGTAATGTGAGGCTGCAGAAAGGATCAATAGACCAAAGTTTCATTGAATCATATTTGTGTTTCTTTTGCAGAAAACTGACTTCAGTTGCACTCACCTGTTAGCCATCATCTATTACCCACAGTACAATTGCTATGAAATGGAAACAGTTGTTCCAGCACTAGAAAGTGCTTATGCTTCATGCTACTTCAACCAGATACAAAGCACCATGTTCACTTGCAGAACAAATTGGGTGTATACAGGTTGGAAGTCTTTGCTGAAAGTGTTTCGGTCCTACCTCCAAGTTGGTTGTCATCCAGCATATACTAGCACAGTTCAGGCACAATATACAAAGGGTGCTAGCAAGAATACCCTTGTAGCTAGGTTCACCAACTTTGAAGAGAAAAGTAGAGCTTCAGAAGGGATCGATTCCCCAATGTTTGGTTGAAATTAGTGACACTTTTGAGAAAACTCACTACAACTACACTTTCAGTCTTCCAGGAAACTCTTATTACCAATGGAAGTGAAGCAATGAATAAAAACCTTTTCTGCTAGTTCTTCTAATCTCTCATCTTTCATAGTAGTTCATCCAAATCCAATGCACAAGGGTCACATTGGGAACTGACTGAGAGCCTGAAAGTTGGAACTCCTCTTGAAACTGCTTCTGTTCTGCAATGTTAGACTGCTCATGAAGCATTTTCTAAGCACAGTGCAGGCCTGCTCTACAAAGTATGGTAGCAACAGTTCCCTCATAGCCTGGATCACCAACTGTTGGAAGTAATGTGAGGCTGCAAAAGGGATGTATTTTCACTGAAGTGCCTTTGCAATTCTTTTGCTTGGGATTCACTTCAGCTGTACTTGCCTGCTTGTGATGATCTGCTTGTTACCCAGGGTATTTTCGCTATGAAATGGAAACCTTTCCACAATTGCTGGAACATGTTTATGCTTTGTCTACACCGTCCAGATACAAACCACCAGGTCAACTTGCAGAAAAAGTGTGGGCCTAGAAGTTGGTAGTCCTTGCTGAAACTGCTCTGTTCTACCTTTAAGGTTGTTCTCATCCAGCATATTCATAGCATAGTTCAGGCCCAATATACAAAGTGTGTTAGCAAGTGAGTGCTTGTAGCTAGGTTCAAGATCTCTGGGGAGCAAAATGCACCTACAGAGGTGATCAATTCTTAAAGTATTATTGACAGTCACTAGTGAAACATTTTAAGAAAGGTCCCTTCGATTGCAGTTTTGGTCTTCCAAGGAATACCAGTTACCAGTGGATCTAAAGTTTCTGTTTAATCCTTTCCTGGTAGTGGTCCAAATCGCTTATCTTTCAAAGTAGTTCATCCATTCCAAAGCACAAGGAACTCATTGGGAACTGACCTAGTGCCTCAATATTGGGGCTCCTCTTGAAATGGCGTCTGAACCTCACTGTTAGACTTTCCTCAGGCCTCATTATTTAAGCAAAGTGCAGGCCAAATTTACAAGACGTGTGTGAAACAGTTCACTTGTAGTTAGTATCAACAACAGTTGAAAGTGATAGGGGACTACAGATGGGGTCAATTGACCAAAGTTTCACTGAAATGTTTTTGTGATTCTTTTACAGAACACTCACTTCAGCTGTACTCATCTGCTTGTGATGATCTTCCTGTTACCCAAGGTACAATCGCTATGCAATGGAAATGTTTCTGCACAGTCTAAAACATGCTTGTGCTTCATGCTACTTCATCCAGATACAGACCACCGTGCTCATCTGAGGACAAAGAGTGTGCCTAGAAGCTGGTAGTCCTTGCTGATACTGCTTCTGTTCTGTCCTCAAGGTGTTTCTCCTCCAGCATATTCATAGACTATTTTAGGTCCAATATAAAAAGTATGCTAGCAATATACCACTTATGGCTACCTTGTATACATTTGGGGAACAATGTGGAGCTGGAGAAGGGATCAATTCCCCAAAGTTTCATTGAAATTCACTAGTGAAACTTTGTAAGAAAAAAGCATTTCGGTCGGATCCAAGACGGCAGACTAGAGGGAGTCTGCGTTCCTTGTCACTCCGTAACTCAGGATTCAAACAGGGAGCTCAGGCCTTCCATGCCATCAGGTGCAGCATCTCCCACAGAGCATCGGCCTGCCCCCTCGGAGCTCCAGCTCCAGGCACAGGTCTGCTGGTGAGTCCCCAGCCCGGAGATCAGGACTTCCATGCCATCGGGTGCAGCGACTCCCATAGAGAACACCAGCCTGTCCCCTCGGAACTCCAGTTCGAGGCACAGGTTTGCCAGCACGTCCCCAGCACGGAGCTCAGGCCTTCCACGCCATAGGGTGCAGAGTCTCCCACAGAGAGCACCAGCCTACCCCCGCCTGAGTCCCCAGCGAGGAGCACAGGCCTGCCCCCTTGGATCTCCGGCTCAGGGCACAGGTCTGCTGGTGAATCCCCTGTGCAGAGTTCAGGCCTTCCACGCCATCTGGTGCATCTGGTCTCCAGCAGAAAGCACCGGGCCTGCTGTGCCATCTGACCTGAGGCTTGAATTCCCAGCAGAGGAGCATAGGCCTGCTGCCACTTGAGTCCCCAGTGGGGAGTTCAGACCTGCCTGGGCCATCAAGCCCAGTGTCTCCAGCACTGAGCACAAATCTGTGCCCCCCTACCCCACTCCAACTCCATCTAGTGCCCAGGCCCACATCCTGGCCTGGAGGCTAGCGCCCATGCTACAACTGACCATCTATCAACACCAGGTCACCTCTGTCCAGAAGCATTGATTATTCCCAACCTGGAGGTTGTGGGACAGCACCCTTCTTGGTCACCACTTGATCAAGCTCCTCTCGGGCATCAGGCCATTGAAAAATAAGAGGTTTGAACTGTACAGTATAATTTTATTGCAGAACATTTTTAAATTAGTTATATTATTATGATTATTCCTAATACACCCACTATATTCCTACCTTTTCTTTTATTAATATTCTTATCAGTCTATCTTCCTCTTATACATCCGTTTCCTTAGAGAATCTCTTTTTTCTCATGCTTACAACCTATTTCTTTCAATTCCACTTCCACTATTCCTACGATATAGTATATCTGTAGATTCACTTCTTAGCTCATTAATGTTATGTCCTATATCCCTCCTCATCCTCTCTATCCAACATTAGAAATTGCAATCCTTATTGCAAACTTATTGGTTATGCTGTAGATAATTTCAACACAACTCTGTTTATTAAGACAACACTGTTAATATCTTAATAGGGACTATTTAGATTAAGGACACATATTATTTTTATGGTGTGCTGCTAATATTGATCTCTCACCTCAAGGGGAGGTATTGGAAATTGGCAGGAACCCTATAAGTCTTTAAAGGGAAACTGCAATACCTAGGATTCTCCTACTAGAGGGGAAGATACACTAGCAACATGAGAAAACATGGGAAGAAAATGTCCCAAACAAACCCTGATACTATACCAAAAGTACCCAGTGACAACATGGCAGAAGCATTGTCAGAAAGGGAGTTCAGAATGTACATAATCAAAATGATCCGAGAAGTGAACGAAGAGTCAAGAGAGCAAATGCAGGCAATGCTAAAAGAGCAACTGCAGGAAGCAAAAGATCATTTCAATAAAGAGATAGAGATTCTGAAAAAAAAAAAAAGCAGAAATCCTTGAAATGAAGGACACAATAAATCAAATTAAAAACTCAATAGAAAGCTTAACCAACAGACTTGATCCCTTGGAAGACAGAACCTCAGATAATGAAGACAAAATATTTAATCTCGAAAACAAACTCAATCAAATGGAGAAGATGATAAGGAATCATGAACAGAACCTCCAAGAATTATGGGACATCACAAAAAGACCAAATTTAAGAGTTATTGGGATCAGGCGCAGCCCAGCGTGTAGACGGCTGAGAGTGCCCCACTTGGGATGTCGGCCCAGACTGCTCTTGTGGGTCCTCCACGGGGCCGCCAGCACAGCCTGGATGCGAGAGTCTTCCGTGCGGGAAGTGGGCACTGAGGAGAGGACACTTGGGTCATCCTCTCCCGGGGCCCAGCCCAGAGGCTTGCGTTCAGCTTAGCCAAGTCCCTCAAGAATTCCAGGTCTGGGGAGGTAGACCCAGGGACGGACATCAGGCTCAGCCCAGAGCGCAGACAGGTGAGAGTTCCCCACCTGGGACGTAGGCCGAGACTGCTCCCATAAGACCTCTGGGGGGCAGCAGGCACAGTGTAGAAGCGGGAGCCTTCAGCGTGGGGGAAGCCAGCGCACACAGAGCGCACACGTGAGGCTCCCAAACTGGGAGGCCCGGCCCAGAGGCCAAGTCTTACTCCAGAGATACAAACCAAAGGAATGAATAATCTATTCAATGAAATAATGTCAGAAAATTTCCCACATCTGAAGAATGAAATGGAAAATCAAATACAAGAGACTTACAGGACACCAAATGTACAAAACTACAACAGGCACCAAGGAATATTATAATGAAAGTACCTAGCATACAAAATAAAGATAGAATTTTAAAGGCTGCAAGAGAAAAAAAAATCAGATTACATTCAGGGGGAAACCAATATGGTTATTAGCAGATTTCTCAACATAGACCCTAAAAGCAAGAAGGGCCTGGAATAATGTATTCCAAGCCCTAAAAGAAAATGGGTGCCAACCAAGAATCTTCTTATACCCAGCAAAACTCAACTTCAGATTTGAAGATGAAATAAAATCCTTCCATGATAAACACAAGCTAAAAGAATTCACAAATAGAAAGCCAGCACTACAGAACATTCTCAGCAAAATATTCCATGAGGAAGAAATGAAGATGAACAATGTAAACCAGCATAGGGAGGAACAATCCTAAAGGAATAGCCAAATAAAGGAGAAACCAAGTCAAGTTAAAAACCAAAAATAAGTCATAATGATTGGGAATACAAATCATATCTTAATAATAATTCTGAATGTTAATGGCCTGAACTCATCAATCAAAAGACATAGACTGGCAGATTGGATTAAAAAGAAAGACCCAACAATATGCTGCCTCCAAGAGATGCATCTCATAGACTCAGTAAAAAAGCAGGGTTTCCATCCTCATATCAGATAAAGTGGACTTCAAGCCAAAATTAGTTAGATGGGATAGTGAAGGACGTTTCATTCTCCTTAAGGGAAGCATAAATCAGCAAGACATAACATTCATAAATATTTATGCCCCAAACAACGGTGCATACATGTATGTCAATTAAATCCTTCTCAACTCCAGGAACCAAACAGACCACAATACAGTAATACTGGGTGGCTTTAACACACCCCTCTCACCATTGGACAGATCTTCCAAGTAAAAACTGAATAGAGAAACTATAGAACTCAATAACACAATCGCTAATTTAGACTTAACAGACATATATAGAATATTCCATCCATCAAGTAGTGAATACACTTACTTCTCAGCAGCACATGGATCCTTTTCTAAAACAGACCATATGTTATGCCACATAGCAACTCTTAGCAAATACAAAAAGATAGAGATACTACCTTGTATTCTATCAGACCATAATGGAATGAAATTAGAAATCAATGATAAAATAAAAAACAGAAACTACTCCAACACCTGGAGATTAAATAATATGCTTTGAATGATGCATGGATAACAGAAGACATTGGGGGGAAATAAAAAATTTCTTAGAGGTCAACAAGAACAAAGACACAACATATCAAAATCTCTGGGATACTATGAAAGCAGTACTAGGAGGAAAATTCATTGCATGGTGTGCATTCAATAAAAGAATGAAAAGTAAACAAATAAATGATCTCGCATTACAACTTAAAGCCCTAGAAAAAGAGGAACAGTTCATCACCAAAAGTAGTAGAAGACAGGAAATAATTAAAATCAGAACAGAAATCAATGAAATTGAAACAAAAGAAACAATTCAAAAAATTGACAAAACAAAAAGTTGGATCTTTGAAAAATCTAACAAAAGAAGTGAAAGACCTCTACAATGAGAACTACAGAACACTAAAGAAAGAAATTAAAGAATACTTTAGAAGATGGAACAATCTCCCATGTTCTTGGATAGGCAGAATTAATATTGTCAAAATGGCCATACTACCAAAAGAACTATACAAATTCAATGCAATTCCAATTAAAATCCCAATGACGGACCTCATAGAAATAAAGCAAGCAGTCATGAAATTCATTTGGAGGAATAAGAGACCCAGAATAACTAAAGCAATTCTTAGCAAGAAGAGCGAAGCAGGGGATATCACAATACCAGACCTTCAACTATACTACAGAGCAATAGTAATGAAAATAGCATGGTATTGGCACCAAAATAGACAGGTAGATCAATGGTACAGAATAGAGGACACAGAGACAAACCCACATATATACAGTTTTCTCATACTAGACAAACATGCCAAAAACATACAGTAGAGAAAAGATAGCCTCTTCAACAAATGGTGCTGGGAAAACTGGAAATCCATATGCAGCAAAATGAAACTAAACCTATATCTCTCATCCTGTACAAAACTCAACTCAAAATGGATCAAGGACCTAGGAATTAGACCAGAGACCCTGCGCCTAATAGAAGAGAAAATAGGTCCAAATCTTCATCATGTTGGCCTAGGACTGGATTTCCCTAACATGACTCCCAAAGCGTGAGAAATAAAAGCAGGAATCAATGATTGGGATAGAGTCAAACTAAAAAGCTTTTTCTCAGCAAAGGAAACAATCAGCAATGTGAAGAGAGAGCCTTCAGAGTGGGAGAAAATCTTTGCCACACACACTTCAGATAGAGCACTAATCTCCAGAATCTACAAAGTACTCAAAAATCTTTACACCAAGAATACTAATAACCCAATCAATAAATGGGCCAAATAAGTGAACAGACACTTTACAGAAGAAGATCTACAAGCAATCAACAAATTTATGAAATACACTTTTCAAATGTCGAATTTTGACATAATAGTTGAGGATATTTTCACCAACACAAACACACACAGAAATGCCACAATCTTTGACTATAAATTTCCAAAGTAGGAAAACTGGAAAATACTCTAAAAATACAAAGGAGACTAAAGAGATGTGATAACAGTATGAAATATGAGGCCCTGGATATAATTCAGTGCTAGAAAATGAAAAAAAATATTATCAAGGATTTTCTTAAGACAACTACCAAACATGGTAGAAATTCCAATCTATTGGAAGAAATTCCAATCTATTGTATTGTATCAATGTTAGTTTCCTGAATTTAGGAAATTTCCAGAGTTATGAGAGAGAAGGTGTTTTCCTGGACAATTCATTACAAATTAAATATATTAACGGGTACAGGGGGCCAGGCACGGTGGCACACACCTGTAATCCCAGTGACTCGAGAGGCTGAGGCAGGAGGATCATGAGTTCAAAGCCAACCTCAGTGAATTAGCAAGGCCCTAAGCAACTCAGTGAGACCCTGTCTCTAAATAAAATACAAAATAGGGCTGGAGATGTGGCTCAGTGATTGAGTGCCCTGAGTTCAATCCCAGTACCCAAAGAAAGGGAATACTGGGGCATAAGGCACACAGATTCCTCTCAGAAGTTTCAAAAAAGTTGAATTAGAGAAGGAGGGAATGATAAAGTATACATGACAAATGTTAAGTTTGTAAATCATCCTGGCAATGCAAAACAATTCTCATCTAGAGTCAATAAATAAATTTTGTCCAGGTAGATTTCCCACCCCACACTGTGGAAGAAGCAATTTTTCATTCATTTGCAAATTCACTTCAGTATTTTTCATCTATTGATGAATCTTTGGACCAGTTATAATAGTCACCTGTCTCCCTTATTAATGATGCATCTTTAAGAGTTGTTTGTTCAACATGATTGGCAAAATATATTAACTGCACCCAAAAAAGAAAAAGGCAGAAACTAAGGCCAACCCATAGGCTTTCCCATAGGCAGCTTCTGCAAAGGTATGTTGAAGGAAGAAAAGGACCGAAAGGGCCTCCTCCACTGCATATCAATATGCCTAGAATAAGGCCCAAAAAGAACCTCTGGGTATGATTGACAGCGGGGAACTCAAAGATAATGGCATTGTGATAATGATAGGGAGACAAGTCCAGCTCAAACATTCTGTGCTTCAACCCCTTAAATGCAATCTGGGAGAAAAAAAAATTAAGGTAACAGTTATTGTATATGCCAGATTGTCTAATCCTCTCCTGGGATGAAATTTGTTGTGTAAATGAAATGCACAGATAACATTCATAAGGATTGTTTCAGAATACAAATTTAAGAAAGGGCCCAAAACTAGAGAAGATAAAAGAAAGTTATAGGTACGGAAGTATATTTTAATACAGAAGATTTGAAGGTAAAAGAAATGTTCGTGGATGAGAAAGTATTTTCTCTGACAAAGTAATACTCCTGTGCCAAAGATGAAAAAGTCCAAAATGAAAAAGAGGACAAAATTAAGGTTGTAAACAAATTGTAAACGTTTAAGTAAGTCACAGAAGGTAAATCTCAAAAAGTTTGTTTTGGGGATTAAATTGGCTATAATTAGCACAAAGTTATTTGAACTTTAATGTACTAATACAAAGTAAAGGCTGAAACTTTTCTCTTATCTATCAAGATAATTTTCTTGTATTTGTTAGGTTTTATTACTTGAGGAAACTGAGTTTTAAAGGAATTAGGGTTTGCACCTGTTTTAATGTCTTAAATTATTACTTTGTAACTGTTTAAACAACTGTTATTTAGATTATAACAATATAGTTGACACCCTAAATGTATGTGAGTATGTATGAGTCTAAGTCTTAGAAGATAGAGCAAAGGACAGTTATCTTCAGCTGGGAACACACCAAAGGAGTCATGAAGGTAGCAGAATTTGTAGTGAACTGGGATTTCCCAATCTGTAAAGGATTAGGGATGTTCTGAAGGAAGAAAAAGCAAGAATAAAGATTTTTAAATGTAACAGCACCTGGTGCATCTGTACAATTCATTGCTACAGCAATATAGTACAGTGCCAGGAGCAGTGGTGCATAATCCCAGTGGCTCAGGAGGCTGAGGCAAGTGGAACACAAGTTCAAAGTCAGCCTCTGCAAAAGTGAGATGCTAAGCAACTCATTGAGGCTCTGTCTCTAAATAAATACAAAATAGGACTGGGAATGGACTCCACCGTTGAGTGCCCCTGAGTTCAAGCACCAGTACCTGCACCCCAAAAAAAGAAATATAATACACAAGGAGGGTAGAAGAGGAAGTAGAGGCTGGGAAGACAGATAAAAGAAATTGAATGTGTGCCAAATGGCCTAAAGTTTATTATGCAAGAAGATTATAATCATCAAAGATTTTGGAAGAAAAATCATGATTTATCACTTTTTTACATGATACTGTTAACAGCTTAAATAAATTAGGAAAAATGGGAAAGTAATGCACGATCTAGCAGCAGGCCTGGTGAGAAGTGATATGTAAATACAGTAATTTCTAGGAGAAAGGATAAAAAGAGGCACTTTAGAAATGAAATAACAGGATGAGGTGACTCATGTTAAATCTATTGAGTAGTAAATTTTTCTAATAGGGAATTTTGAAAAAATAAATCATGATCTAACAAAATTTTGATTAAACAGATTTTGATGATTGAAAACAAGATCTTTCCAAGTTTGAGAACTTTGAGAATGGCTTAGAAATGATTCAAAACAGGCACATGTACTATACTCACTCTCCTGTCAAGAAGTGAAACAATTTCACCTCTACATTTTTGCTTTGTAACATGTTTCAAACTACAAAGGAGCTTGCATATCACCACATGAGCTGAAGGTTAACTGTTAGATGCTACTGCCTCCTGTGGGTTTTCATGAGGCCAGATTCAATCTCAGGATAGGAAGCAAATGTGAATGCAGATTGTCTTCATATCCTCCCTTCCTTTCTTCCTTCTCCTCCTCCTCTTCTTCCCTTCTCCTCCCTCTTCTTCTTCTTGTTCCTTCTCTTTTCTTCTCCTCCTCCTTTTATAGTAGGGATTGAACCTAGGAGTTCTTTACCAATGAGCTACATCCCCAAACCTTTTTATTTTTCACTTTGAAACAGGATCTCACTAAACTGCTGAGGTTAGCCTGGAAATTGTGATCCCCCTGCCTCAGCCTCCAAAATCCCTGGGATTATAGGCATGAACCACCATACCTGGCTTCTCCATTTCTTTCCCAGTCTTTTTTCTTATTCCCTATCTCATCCATATCCCAGCTGTGCCAGAGCCCTGGGATAGATTGTGGGAAAGCCAAAAAAAAGTGCCCAAAGACAGTATCGAAGATATATGATTTATTGGAGAGAGCTTACAAGAGATCAGAGACTGCTCCAAGACAAGTTCAGTGGTGATAGCCTGACAGATGGCACCTCCATCCCTCCCAGTGCTTTGCCAAGCATTGCCTGCATCACTCACGGGCTGTGTCCAGTGGCAGCTGCCAAGACACATAGCATGTCCCCTTCCACAGTGCCCTCAATTCCCTACCCATCAGCACTCAGAGTGGGGCTGATATCTTAGGCTGCAGAAGCAGTGACATCATCAGCATTAGCTTGCTTGGTTTGCTTGTAGGGCCAACATACCAAGGAGCACCAGTCCTGGCATACATACAAGAAAGTAGCTTTTGACAGGTAATGGCAACCTGTGCTAGTTCCAGTGTGCACAAGAGAAAGCCAGTGTCCTTCAAGATAATATGTATCTGGATTTTCTGACCAGGGCTGCTCTCATTGTGTCCTTAACTTGGCCAGGTCATTGGGAACAGAAAGGGGAAATTCAGGGACATGGTGTTTTACTGTCCCACTTTCCTTTAGGGAAGATATTCTCCACACCCCATGTGCCTAAATGCCCTTACAATCTTATTCCGCCCATCTTCCGCAATGTCCCTCAGGCAGCACATAAGGATGTACAATGTAACCAAATTCCACAAAAGCAATTCAAAGAGCAGCAGAATGTGATCACCCCTGATGAAAGAGCAAGAATACTGAATACAACATACGTCCAGATAGCAGGGAGACACAGGATCAATACCAAGTTCACCAATAACCTTAATATGGATTCACAGTCTATGTAGAACCAAAGACACTTAATGCTCATTATCAGAAATACATGCATAACATTCTGCTTTGATGAGGGCACAGGTACCTCCCATGCAGCAGTGAGCATGTCTAGCATTATTCTACTCTGAAGTCCCACCTTCCACATTTGCATCGTTTCTTCATTAAGCAAAGTCCTGGTTTGGATTATGGAAGACAGCAGCTGAGTTTAAACACTCAACTTGGAACTCATTGTCAATCCTTGCTGATTGAAGAGAAGGCATAACAATTGGGTAAAGCCACCAAGTAAGTCAGGTCACTTAGTGCCTAGCTCTCGCCAGGTTACCACTAGTAGGTGTCAGAAACATGGTGGGGAGTACACATGTGCATATAAGGACTTTTCCAAGCACATCAACCAATCCCACAGATACTGTTGACTTGGCCATGGTCAGTAGTCAGTGTCTGTGGGGACAGTGGCTAATTAAATGATCGACACGGGTCCAGCTCAGACTTACAGAGGGTAGAGAAGTGTCACTGCCACTGTTTCTTTCTTCACAGGGAGAAACTTTTCTTCTCATTTGTGCCAGTGTTGCACAAAGCACCCAAGCTGTCAAACACAGTGGACCCCAACAAAGGCTTAGTCGTAGTTATTCATTTCCACATCAAATGGAAGTCATGATTTTTGATGTCTTTAAAGGCCAATGAATTTACATTCAAGTCTGTGTGGCAGTTGTCCAACTGTGTCCATGAGCTTCAGGTGTCACTCTAGTTTATTTGCTTCCATTGCACAAAGGTGACTTAAGATGCCATAGGAGACAGGTGGAAGACAGAGGCAGCTCACTGAATAACCAGGAATCATTTTATTCTGCACCTCTGTGGTGATAGTTGTCCATTATGCCAATACATTAACTCTAAGGATAAAATGTAACAGGTGTTAAGACATGCCAATTTGTTCAATAATACATAAACAACCTGATCATTCTGAGTGTGAAAAGTGCCATCCTGTGTCCCATCCCCAGGTTTAAAATACCATATTTCTTGTCTCAGTGGTCCCTGTGGATTGGGCAACAAAAAGTATGATAATAGCAAGGTTGTTGCAGACCATAATGAAATGAGACATTCTCATTCAGAAGTGAAAAGTCCTTTGTTGGTCATTTTTTCTATTTCTAAGTCTTGATCCTAGTCCCTTTGCCCATGAACCTAGGAACCCACATCATGGAGGCCCTTTTGCCATTCCCATGGACAACAGACTCTGTGGGGCCCCCATGGCAGGTCCTGTGGCAGCAGTGATAGCAACTGACCCTGTGTTCCTATGTGTGCAGTACAGGTATCCTTCTCAAGCATCATCCCTAGAATCCAGGTTTCCTCAGGTTCTTGTGTGGACATCAGGCAGGCATGGGGGCTTGTGCTGCAGTCATGTTCATTGATGGCCATCCTTAGCCACTTGGTCCATACTGCCAAGGACCCACCTTCCATGTTTAACTGCTATTTTAGTGGGCCAATCAATCTTGAAATTAATCTACTGAAGCTGGGTTATAACGTAAGTGAAAATGCCATTGTATGTCTAAATTCTTACCTCCTTCCTGCACCATGAGGCCTGTAGGGGCCATTGTCCATGTCTGTATGAGCAACATATACATTGTCTATATCTGTAGGAGCATGATACACAATGCCAAGCAAGTTAAGCCTTATATGTTTACCTTCTGTGAGTCCCTTCTGCAATCACATGCCTGTAGCTTCTCAATGTGTGTGTCCATACACCTTAGGGCAAACTTAAAAAGCTTTTGAAAAGGATCTGAGTGAAGTCTATCTGCCACTACTGGACAGGTTGCCTACCTAGACTTGCCCTCACATCATCTGAGAAAAAGGTCATGGCTCTTTTATGGAACAAGCAGAGGAAGCCTCAAACACACATATAGTATCTGAGTATCTTGGGCACTCCTTATTCTTCATTATGGGTGGAGAGTTTCCTTTTCTTGTGACCTGCCTCTCTATATAGCCAAATGGTCACATCTCAGCTAACACATTTCCAGCCACACTTAGGTTTTCTGCTTCCTGATTCTCTGATGGTTGTGGGCTGCCATATAATACACAGTTTCAAATGTAGCAGTTGATTCCAAATGTCTTTGCATATCTTAGCACCCCTTCCATAACTGTGACCAAAGCCCTAATGGAATTCATTCATTGCCCTTATGTTGCCACAGGACCCACTCAAACTCTTCAGGGCAGCAAAAAACATCCAATTCGTAGGGCTGTTCTTGGGCTAATATGCCCAAGACTTGTAATTACAATAATGTTTGTTTTAGAAAAGGACTTGAAATATTCAAGTTCTCAGTCCCACCAGGCCAATCTTTCAATTAAATCATACAATATTTTTAACATTAGTGGTAATGAAATGAAATGGAGTGATGCCAACATCCCAACATTCAGGAAGGTCTATGACTGGGAGTAGAGAAAACTTGGACTTTATCTACAATAGCAGGACCTAACCAGATAACCCCCAACGTGACAGGCCAGGTCCTTGCAACTTGGAGGAGTTGACATCCCGTCCTCCGTCTTGGAGGTGTGCCACCACTGTTTGAGCTTCTGTCTCTAGGTCAGGGAAAGACTCAGAAGTTAACATCACATCATCAATATAACAAAACATTTACTGCTTCTGGTTTTGTCCACCAGGCCACAGCTGCCACCCATCCCGTAACATATAGTCAGTCTATGTAAATACCCCTTGTGGAAGAACAAAGTCCATTGTTGACCTACCCAAATGAAAAAGTACATTGTCCTTGCTTTTCCTCATTGGACCTCTTATATTTCCTTTGCCCCCTATTTCTTTCACCTTCTGAACTACATTCTGTATTCCTCACTTCCTGATCTTTTCAGTTGATCCCATATAGTCATATTTTGTGTGACTTGAAAAACCGAAAATTCCACTCAAGGTCTCAGGTTTGACCCCATAATACTGCCCCATGGCCACTTAGAAATGGTCCTTCATTTCTGCTGTGACTGGTTCATTA
Source organism: Glaucomys volans (assembly GCA_020662805.1). NCBI lineage: Eukaryota > Metazoa > Chordata > Mammalia > Rodentia > Sciuridae > Glaucomys > Glaucomys volans. Next base: position 48,294 of record JAJEJO010045621.1, read on the forward strand.
TCAGGACTAGTACAGACTGCTGCATGAGGGCCTGCTTCAACCCTGACTCCCTCAGGAAGTCCTGCAGTTCTTCCATAGATCGCCATCACAGGGGTGCCATAGGTGACTCTCCCATATCACACCAGACATCATTACAGACAGCTATTAGCCAGGACAGTAAAGAGATGGCAGGGTCCTCATTCACAGCTGAATATAAACATTTCTGTAGGGCAGGGTATGTGGTGACTCATTTGATTTCCTCAGTTCACTCCCTAATAAGGAGTACATTTTTAGCACCAGTGTCCCAAAGTCACAACAGGCATTCTGTTACATTTTCCATAGCTTTCTGTATGAATTGTAACCCACTTATACCAACTGAATAGTATAATCTCTCATGGAGATACACATGTGTCAGTGGGGAGGGGGCAGGCACTCGACACATACACACACTGACCATGTTCGGTTTTTAACTTTTGAGTTATAACCCATTTATCCTCTGGCACTGGCACCTAAGTCAGATAATCCAATTCTCATCCTCTTCTTCTGATGTGCTAAGTATACAAGAATTCTATTTATGGGGGTTCCAGTCCTGAGCACTTAAACTAGGCTGTAGAGTCC
>JAJEJO010045629.1:722-50196 GCA_020662805.1 Glaucomys volans
GAATTAGTTCCAACTCCCCGCCAGAGTCCGCGATCTCCGCAGCTGGCGGCCCAAGGAAGGTGGAAATGGACCCCCTCTGCCAGGGAAGCCACCAAACTCAGAGCAGTTCCAACTCCCCTCTGGAGTCAGCGAACCCAGGGGCTCTGGGCAGACCTCTTCCAGGAGCAGCTGGAGGCCAAAGGAAGCTGGAAACGGAACTTCTCCGCCAGGTAAGCCGCCAAAATGGCGTGCATTAGTGGATTAGTTCCAACTCCCCACCGCTGGATGTCCCAGGTAACCTGAGATGCTCGGTCTCCGCCTGGGAAGGCCGCCGGCCAGTGCCGGAGCCGCAGCCAGTGACTCCAAAGTGCTGCTGGGGACCCACACTCACCCATTGGCTGGCGCAGACCCAGGTCGGCGGCTCCGAAGCAGCTGCCGGGCCCAGCGCTCCCGGATGGCAGCTGCCTGCGGCGGGGCCGAGCCCAGCCCAGCAGAGTTGGCTCCGGAGCGGCGACTGGGGACCCCCTATATGTGCCTTGAATATAAAATCTCGTTGAGAGTCATATTCCTGCTGTTTGAATCCCGAGCAAGTAGGAATCCACGGAGCAAGTAGGAATGCAGCCTTCCTCTAGCCCGCCATCTTGGATCCCCTAGTATTCCTAAACACATTCTTAACATGCAATTCAGCAACAGGGCCCCTTGGTAATCACACAAATGAGTTTAAAAATACGTCCACACAAAAAGTTGCACACAGATGTTTAAAGCAACTTCTTTCAAAATTATCAAAACTTGAAAACAATCAAATTGTCCTTCAGTATGTGAATAAATTGTATTATATCCAGACAATGAAATATTATTCATTGATACAATGAAATCAGTCATCAAGTCATGAAAAAACATGATTCCACCTATGATATTTTTTAATTTATTTATTTTGATTCATTGTACACAAATGTAGTACAGCTGTTGTTTCTTTGGTTGTACACAAAGTAGAGTCACACCATCTGTGCATTCATACATGTACACAGGCCAATGATGTCTGTCACACATTCTGTTATTATTATTACCCCCCACCCCACCCCTCCCTTCCCTCTATGCAATCTATCCTTCATCCATTCTTGCCTCCCTTCCACCCCACATTATGCATCATCATTCACTTATCAGAGAGATCATTCATTCGGCCTTTGGATTTTGGGGATTGGCTAATCTCACTTATCATGACAGTCTCCAACATCATCCATTTAAATGGATGATGAACATTGATGTGGCTGCATCACTGTAGCAATCTGATTTTAAGTCCTTTGGGTATAGGCCAAGGAGTGGGATAGCTGGGTCAAATGGTGGATCCATTCCAAGTTTTCTAAGGAATCTCTACACTGCTTTCCAGAGTGGCTGCACCAATTTGCAATCCCACCAGCAACGTATGAGTGTACCCTTCCCCACATCCTCGCCAACACCTGTTGTTGCCTGTATTCTTAATAAAAGACATTCTAATTGGGGTAAGATGAAATCTTAAGGTGGTTTTTATTTGCATTTCTCTTATAACCTTGAGATGTTGAACATTTTTCATAAATCTGTTGATTGCTTGTAGATCTTCCTCTATAAAGTGTCTGTTCATTTCCTTGGCCCATTTATTGATTGGGTTATTAGTATTCTTGGTGTAAAGATGTTTGAGTACTTTGTAGATTCTAGAGATTAGTGCTCTATCTGAAGTGTGAGTGGCATATATTTTCTTCCACTCTGAAGGCTCTCTCTTCACATTGCTGATTGTTTCCTTTGCTGAGAAAAAGCTTTTTAGTTTGATTCTATACCAATCATTGATTCCTGCTTTTATTTCTTGTGCTTTGGGAGTCATGTTAAGGAAATCTGGTCCTAGTTCAACATGATGAAGATTTGGACCTATTTTCTCTTCTATTAAGTGCAGGGTGTCTGGTCTAATTCCTAGGTGCTTGATCCATTTTGAGCTGAGTTTTGTACAGGGTGAAAGATATGGGTTTAGTTTCATTTTGCTGTATATAGATTTCCAGTTTTCCCAGCACCATTTGTTGAAGAGGCTATCTTTTCTCCATTATACGTTTTTGGCTCCTTTGTCAAGGATGAGATAATTGTACTTCCGTGGGTTTGTCTGTGTGTCCTCTATTCTGTACCATTGGTATACCTGTCTATTTGGGTGCCAATACCTGCTGTTTTTGTTACTATTGCTCTGTAATATAGTTGAAAGTCTGGTATTATGATACCCCCTGTTTTTCTCTTCTTGCTAAGAATTGCTTTAGCTATTCTGGGTCTCTTATTCCTCAAAATGAATTTCATGATTGCTTGTTCTATTTCTATGAGGTCTGTCACTGGGATTTTAATTGGAATTGCATTGAATTTGTATAGTGCTTTTGGTAGTATGGCCATTTTGACAATATTAATTCTGCCTATGCAAGAACTTGGGAGATCTTTCCATCTTCTCAGACTTTCTTTAAATTCTTTCTTTAGTGTTCTGTAGTTCTTATTGTACAGGTCTTTCACCTCTCTTGTTAGATTGATTCCCAAGTATTTTAATGTATTCCAAGCCCTGAAAGAAAATGATGCCAACCAAGAATCTTATACCCAACAAAACTCACCTTCAGATTTGAAGATGAAATAAAATCCTTCCATGATAAACAAAAGCTAAAAGAATTTACAAATAGAAAGCCAGCACTACAGAACATTCTCAGCAAAATATTCCATGAGGAAGAAATGAAGATCAACAATGTAAACCAGCATAGGGAGGAACTACCCTAAAGGAATAGCCAAATAAAGAGAAACCAAGTCAAGTTAAAAACCAGATATAAGTCATAATGATTTGGAAAACAAATCATATCTCAATTAATAACCCTGAATATTAAGGGCCTGAACTCATCAATCAAAAGACATAGACTGGCAGATTGGATTAAAAAGAAAGACCCAACAATATGCTGCCTCCAAGAGACACATCTCATAGAAAAAGATACCCACAGACTAAAGGTAAAAGGATGGGGAAAAACATACCATGCATGCGGACTCAGTAAAAAAGCAGGGGTTTCCATCCTCATATCAGATAAAGTGCACTTCCAGCCAAAATTAGTTAGATGGGACAGTGAAGGACATTTCATTCTCCTTAAGGGAAGCATAAATCAGCAAGACTTAACAATCATAAATATTTATGCCCCAAACAACGATGTATCCATGTATGTCAATCAAATCCTTCTCAACTCCAGGAACCAAATAGGCCACACAACACAATAATACTGGGTGACTTTAACACACCCCTCTCACCGTTGGACAGATCTTCCAAGCAAAAACTGAACAAAGAAACTATAGAACTCAATAATAAAATCGCTAATTTATACTTAACAGACATATATAGAATATTTCATCCATCAAGAAGTGAATACACTTACTTCTCAGTAGCACATAGATCCTTTTCTAAAATAGACCATATGTTATGCCACAAAGCTACTCATAGCAAATACAAAAAAAGACAGAGATACTACCTTGTATTCTATCACATCGTTGATATTTTGAAAAAGGCAGAAGTATGGAATTTAAGTGACAGTCTGGGTCGATGTAGGTTCATCAGTTTCAACAAAGTACCACTGTGTTGCAAGTTGTTGTACCGGGAGAGGCGTGTGCGTGTGCTTGTGTGTGCCTGTTTTGCAGGAGCTGGGGATGGAACTCTCCTTACTTTCTGCTCAAGTTTGCTGTGACAAAAAAACTCCCCCAAAATACTATCTACTCTAAAAAATCCTCATCTGAAACAGTGAACCCCCAGGTCCCCTACCCTGTCCAGATTCTCAATGACAGAAGTAAAGAAGACTTAATACCTACTTCACACTGACATTTGGGTGTGTTCAATTGAAAACACCATCCAATGGTTTTCCGGTTTCTGGAAATATTGAAGGAAGGATGCTTCACCTGACAAATGTTAACCTACAAAACCATAAGTCTTGAACCTGTCAGAGAGCTGAGATCACAATGTTCCCCCTGGCTTTCAATCTAAGAACACCCTCCAAGGACAGACAGGACACAAGCACAGGCACACCTGTCACAAAGCACAGAAGGAAAAGGAGGATGTCATACATATGGGTAAGGAAAATCAAGTAAAATTTACCCCAAATTGCTGAAGGCAGAGCAAACCTACAGAAACACATATACAATGGAGTGTGCCTACTCAGTCTCTTTCCCATGACCTCAGTGGGTGATCACAAGAAAAACTATAGCCTGGGCATAAAGCTAGAAAAAGCATTCCTCAGACAGGCCTGCAATTGCAGGAAAAACATAAAATCTACATCCTTCTCATCTAAGGAACAAAATTCAAAGCTATTAGGTTAAGGACAAAGAGCCCTGTTTTCCCAGGGCTACAAGGGTACAGATGACACCTTCAGGATCAGGGAAAAGAAACATGAAACACCTTTTGGGGGAGAATAGGAAATCACTGAACATAAATGAAAACAAAATTTATTTCAGAACTTTTGGGATACAATACATACAGCTATTGGTAAACTAGATCTCAGTCTGTTTTTTTGTAAATAAACAAACATGGTAATGTCATTTACTCCTGGCTACGTTGCTTTCCCACTGTGATGGCACAAGTAAGCAGTCACTATAAACTACATTGAAAAAAAGATCTCAAATCACAAAGAACCAGAAAAACAGCAAAATTAACCTAAAACTAGCAGAAGGATGAAAATAATAATCTATGAATATAAAAGAGACTAAAAAAGATAATTGATGAAATCAAGTCAGTTCTTTAAAATGACTGCATACCATCCATAAGAAATTAATTTAAAAAAATAGGTCGGGCGCAGTGGCGCACGCCTGTAATCCCAGCACTTGGGAGGCTGAGTCAGGAGGATCATGAGTTCAAAGCCAGCCTCAGCAACTTAGCGAGGCCCTAAGCAACTCAGTGAGACCCTGTCTCTAAATAAAATACAAAAGAGGGCTGGGGATGTGGCTCAGTGGTCGAGTGCCCCTGGGTTCAATCCCCAGTACCAAAAAAAAAAAAAAAAAAGTAACTGGGTAAATGGCAGAAAGATCAATAGAAGGAAGGGAACAGGAGATGGGGAGAGAGAAGGGGAAGGAGAGGTCTGAACTAGAACAAAATATATTCCATGCTTCTATAATTATGTCAAAATGGATTCTACTGTCATGTATAACTAAAAAGAACTAATAAAAAAAGAATTGGTTCATTAACAAAATCTAAAAATAGAGTGCTAGATAGATAGAAAAATACATAAAACAATCACTTGGAGTGATTAGGACAAGAAAACCAACTTTATTATTGCCATTCAACTCTTTACTAGAAGATCTAGCCAGGACAATTAGGCAAGGGGAAAAAGAAAAAAAAAAAAAACTGGAAAGGAAGAAATAAAACTATCATTATTCACAGATGACAAGATTAAGTAGCAAGTACCCCAGAAAATCAACAAGTCTATTAGAGCTAACAAATGAATTCTATAAGTTTGCAGAACATCAGATTAATGTGAAGTTTGTAAATATAAAGCAAAATCAAGCCAAAATGGTCAGTACTCTAAGAAATACCTTAGTTTACCTCATCTACGTTGCAGTATTTAGAATGGCAATTACTGATATTATTAAATAATGTTTTTAGTAATTAAGAATTACAGAGCTTTCAGGAAAGGGAACAATCAAGAGTGTGAAGAGAGAGCCTACAGAATGGGAGAAAAGCTTTTCCAGCTTCACCTCAGATAGAGCATTAATCTCCAGGATATATAAAAACCAACACCAAAACAAACAAAAAACACCCACAGATAACCCAATTAGTAAATGGACAAAGGAGTTAACAGGCACTTCACAGAAGAAAAAATACAAATGGTCAACAAATATATGAAAAAATGTTCAACATCTCTAGCAATTAGAGAAATACAAATTAACACTACACTGAAATTCCATCTCACTCCACTTAGAATGGCTATTAAGAATACAAGTAACATAAATGGTGGCAAGGATGTGGGGGAAAAGGTACACTCATTCCAGAAGTGAGGGTGTATATCCCGGCCCCTGGGTGGTGTGGGGATGTAGAAAGGAGCCACTGAGGTATATGTCACCCTAGGCGGCGGAATACTACAATCCTTGACTACACACTCAGGATTATTCATGCTTGGGGGCACACTCTCAAATGACTAGACCCACCGACAGCATTGCTTCAGGCGAGCCTCGCTTGTACTTCTTTCTCCCTCCTCCCTTTGCAAAACTGTGTGACTCCTAATTGGACTATCCTTATGGACTATCATGTTACACTACTGGTTTCTTTGTTCCCAGACTCCCCTCTTACATAAAAGTGCTGTACTTCCTTAATAAACTTTGAGACTGTATCCTGAATCTGCTCTCCCAGAGTTGTTTACTCTGCTGCTGCCTTACCCCCTCCAGAAGGAAAAATACTCCCAGGAGGTCAAGGCCCACAAAGGGCTGACAGGGTGGGCTATGTGTTTCCTGCGGGTAAGGCAAGGTCAGAGCACCAGAGGCATGTGTTTGCTGAAAAGGTGCTGAAGCAACTTCTAATGTTCCAGGTGGCCAAGAAAAGGACACAACCCAGATTTTCCTTTTGGAAACACCACCGAAGAAGTCGACCTCTTAGAAAGTGAAACACAAGCATATTCATCATTTGACAGATGGTGACATTAAGATCTGTTGTGGGCTGAGGATATAGCTCAGTTGGTAGAGTGCCTGCCTTTCAAGCACAAGACCCTGGGTTCAAACCCCAGCACCGTAAAAAAAAAAAAAAAAAAAAAAAGATCTGTTGTACCTGACGAAAATAAGATCATCCAACGGGGTCATGTAAAGCCAAAAGAAGTCTTTGTTTTTTAGCTGGCCAGCGAGGATCACCCTTATGCCTAAAAGCAGGGTGGAGGGGGGATCGGTATTAGTTCTTTGTCGCCAGCATTTATGGGGAGGGGAAGGGATTAGGGTGGGTCTACAGGGAGGGAAGAGATTCTACTGGAATGGAAAGGAATTTGGTTGGGCTACAGGAAGGGAAAGGAATTTGGGTGAGTCTATAGGGACGGAAGAGATTAGGGTGGGGCTGACTCTCCTGATGGCGCTGAAGAATCCCCCTGAAGAGCACAACATTTTAATCTGTTTTCTGTTGCTAGAACAGATCCAGTCTGAAGGACAGCTCTAAACAGTTTGCCTCCTGAGGGGTATGCTCCCTGTTTGTCAGAGCCCAGCAACTGCATGAATTCTGACAGGGCCTCCAGTGGTACAGATACAGAAGGAACAAGGACCAAGCTTTCAACAACACATTTGGCACCCCAGATGGGCCCCAAGAGCAGTCCCCACTCCAGTTTTCATGGGCAGGCCTGGTACTCCAAGGAACCCCACTTCCATGCTGAGGATGCAAGGTGGCTGGCGAACTTGTTGAGAGCCAACTGCAGGAGAGTTAGGAGTTTGCCTCAGGCTGAATTGAAGGAGCTATTCCTACAGGTTGTTCCATCATGGTTCACTGAAAAAAGGAAACTGAACTCAGGAAAGTCATGACAACTTTGGCAATTTGCATGATCCCTGCCCTATGGATGCCTTGTCCAGTCACCTGCCATTTGCCACTGTGGACCTTTGGACTGCTCTGATACTAACTGCCCTTAACTGTCCATGCCCCACCTGATAAGGACTAACTAAGGAGAAAATGCTTTCTCTGATAGGTGGATGCCAACTCACAATAGGTGGCAGGGAGAGAGGGAGGGAGGCATGAAGGTTCACTGGATTGGACAAGGGGGGGTGGGGGAGGGAGGATGGGACTGAAAGACCCCAACTCTATGTCTTAAACCCATGACATAAGTCAGAACCCGCCCCCAGGAAAGGAACAGATTCCGGGAACTAAAACCATGACATAGGTCACTCTACCCCAACCCCCCTAGGGAGGTTTCGGGATCTGGTCTTGGGAACTGGTTTTAGGAACTGGTTTCGGGAACCGCCCGAAGGTTGATAAACTTAAACTGATAAACAGGTTAAGAAACCACAGGACAATTGAAAAAAGTATAGGTCACCTTGTCCTAGCAAAAATCGTGGTTGTTCCGGGAGTTAAAATGTACACCTATGTGCTGTATTCAAAATATCCAATAAGAAACCTGTTGCTTACCGCAGGCGCGAAACCTGCCCTTTTACCCTATAAAAACCCTGCACCCCAAAGCCCGGTGTGCCAGTTCACCGAAGCTCCGGCTGAGGTTTTTCTGAGCACCCGCAGGCGCCTGTGTACCAATAAACAGCCTCGTGTTTTTGCAGCCAGCAGTGTCTTTGCGTGATCTTCCTTGGACAGGGGGACTGAGGGTCTTTCAGGACTAGGAAAGATAGTAGACTAAATCAGACATAACTTTCCTATGTTCATATATGAATACACCACCAGTGAAACTCCACATCATGTTCAACCACAAGAATGAGATCCTAATTAGGATAAGTTATACTCTATGTATGTATAATATGTCAAAATATACTCTACTGTCATGTATATCTAAAAAGAACACATACAAATTAAAAATTAAAAAAAAAGAATTACAGTGCTTTATCAGCTCTCAAAATTTATGGCTCTGTAATTTATTTCTGGCTCGGCAATAATAAGGTACATAACATCATCTATCACGTACACTGAGACAGGGAAGGATTGACCAGAACCACAGTTCTAGGGATCTCTTACAATTTGGGTTGCTGTTCACTGCTCACTTAAAGGTTCTCAGATCAGTTCTTGCTCCTCCACCCATTCCAAGGATTGCTGAGATTCTTAGGCAGGGAAGGTGAAGCCATAAATGACATTCCTTCATCAACTCTTCAAGCTCTCTGATAATATCTAAGAACTAAAATCAAGAAAATCAGCTCCTAATTACAAAGAAACTGGCCGGGCGTGGTGGCACACACCTGTAATCCAAGCGACTCGGGAGGCTGAGTCAGGAGGATTGCGAGATCAAAGCCAGCCTCAGCAACTTAGCGAGGCCCTAAGCAACTCAGTGAGACCCTGTCTCTAAATAAAATACAAAATAGGGTTGGGGATGTGGTTCAGTGGCCGAGTGCCTCTGAGTTCAATCCCCGGTCCAAAAAAAAAAGAAACTGGGAAATTTTTACTGTGCTGATGAAAACAGATTAGGAGAAAAAGAAGGCTGTTTCTCTCTTCTATCAGCCAAAATTAAACGCTGTACCTGCCTATGAGTTTTCCAAAGCTGTTCTGTTTTTTTTTTTGTTGTTGTTGTTGTTGTTCTAATTATAACAAGAGGGGCCTTCAGAGGAACCAGTCTTTTTAAAAACGTATAGGCTTCTAAACCAGGTTTGCTGGCTCAGGCCTGTAATCCCAGTGGCTTGGGAGGCTGAGGCAGGAAGACCTTAAGTTTAAAGCCAGCCTCAGCAAAAGCGAGGTGCCAAGAAACTCAGTGAGACCCCGTTGCTAAATAAAATACAAAACAGGACTTGGGATGTGGTTCAGGGGCCAAGTGCTCCTGAGTTAAATCTCTAGTACCTCTACCCCTCCCCAAAAATGTATTGGCTACTAACTGTCCCTCTTATTTTCTTCTGCTCAGCAGCTTACATGAACATTGCCTAGGCCTGGTTCTAGGTCTCCTTCTCCACCAAGCCATATTTCTCCAGAAAAGGAATAATCCAAAAAGCGACAGTGGATCAGTGACTTCATATAACAGAAGACTTGTTCTTAATGACTACACCTTGGAGTTTTAAGAGGAAAAATTGCAGCACAGAGGGGATGTGAAGTAGGCTACAAAAAACAAGAGACCAGGTGGCCTGCCATGATGAATAATGTATCACAATGAATTTAGTAATGAGAGTGATAATTATTCAAACTTCAATAAAAAAGATTTTCTATATTTTCATGCAGAACATAAAATTTCTCAAATAAAATGAAGCCAATTATTTAAAAAAATTTGTACTGTAAAAATATACTGTGATGAGGAGAGTTAAAAATATTTCATACCTAATGATGTGTCTTCTCTCTACAACTCTGCCAATTCTACTGATCTCCTAGGAATGTCCTTCTTTTGTTCAGTTATTAAAAACTGTCCTTTGGAAAAATTGTATGTACTATATGTTTCCTGATTACTAAAGTAATCTCTGTTCATTTTAGAAAAATCTGGAAAAAGAAGAAGATAAAGACGAAAAACTTTTTATCTTATTTTTTCATATTTTTCCTTGTAATAGCTTTTAAGAGGTATGTGGAAAAATACAAAGAAGAATTAAAAAATAACATCAAATTGTGCAATTTGAGAAGTTAAAAACACAATTGTATCATGATGGAAAATGTACACTTTGGAAAGCTAACTGCATCAAGTTGATCTTCAGATTGCTAGACAACTTTAGAGTCACTGTTATGCCCTCAAATAAAAATTACCCCCAAATACACCATAATTCCTACTATGTCCATCTAATTTCCTGTCAGTACTACTGCTATTATCAATTTATATTTCTCTTTTCAAAGGAAATTCAGAGAAATGTATAATTAAACTGAACAGTATTGTGAAAACTAAATCTGTAACACTATGCAAAAGTATTTTCTTAAACCTGTAGAAGTATCAGCACTGCTCCAATCAGCATTTGAACCCTGGAAAGACTCACATTATGTGAATTCCTATAACATTTTGAACAGATCTCTTTTATAGTTTTAAACATGTATAATGTATTCCATGGCTATATGTATCTATATTTTTATCCTACATTTTGTGTCCCTGCAATTGGCTATAAGACATCTTATATATAAACACATATGGGCAGTAATAATGTATTGTCAACCAACATTTTTACTCATGTCTTAGAAGGCTCTATGTCACTAAAACAAAAAAGGATAATAAGATTCCAAAGATCTAATACTATCAAAAAAGAATGGAGAGGCCACCATACTCATGACCATCTCAAGACACGGCAGCATCCATTTAGGGACACTGACCAGGGCCTAAAAGTCCATTATCAAGGTGCCAACAGGTTTGGTCAAACCTGAGGTCTTCCTGTTAGGTGTTCTAATACCCTCCATCTTGTTGCTTTTTCACATGGTCAATTCCTTTATGTAGTCTTTATGTAGTCTACCAGGGTCATATCCCTGGTAGTCTAATTGCAAATTAAAATGACACTGAGATCTTGGGCCTGTGGGATGGTGAAGCCTACAGAAACTAAAACCCAGATCAGTGAGTTTGCAGCTAGGTCTACGTAGGCATGTCTGAGCCTAGCAATCCTGTGGAAAGTCAGATATTGGGAGCATTTTGCCAAGGGGAACACAGGTTAGAGAGGCTGAAGAGAGCATGGCTTGCCCTAGCTCCACAAGTCCTGAAGTGTGCAGGGATGGACAGGGCTTGCTACAGTGGGTCAGAATGTTGGAAGAAGATGTGAGGGTATCTTGCTCTTAGCTCACCCAGACAGCATCCAGCACTTACCAGGTTCCTGGGGTCCACTCAGGATAGCACTCGCTGGCCACTGAACCAGTCTGATCCCCGATTCCCTCCCCAGTTAGCATCCACCTATGCCCTGGTCCTGCCAGGTCAAGCACCCAAGAGGGCCCTCTGGCTCCCCAATCTCCAGGCTTCCAACCCTTCCCCCTTAGCCACCAACCCGGCCCAGAGCTTGCAGGTACATGGGCCAGCCCACAGATTACAATGCCTGGTCTTGATCCGCCCAACAGCTCTCCATGACAGGCACAGAAGTCCCTGCACTCAGCCATCAGGACCATCTGGGAGAGAAGTGAATGACCAGGAATTCGAAATGGCAGGGGTAGGACAGATTGAGTTTGGAGACCAGGAATTATGGGGTCCACAGGCAACATAAGGGCTAACATCAGGCTCCTACATCACACAGGGGGAACCTAAAGGAGATTCCTGGGGTGCAGAGCAATGAGGAATGGCAATTGCTATACCTGGCCTCCAGGAGTTGTGTCTCCAGAACTAATCATCCCACTTACCATCCTGAGGGTGGAGCTACCATTAAACTCCAGACAACTCCACTTATTGGCTGAGAAGGGAAGCTGAGAAACTTCTGAACTACAGTGGAAGTAACTGTTCATTTTTCCTTCAAGATTTTTTTTCTTTTCTCTTTCTCATATCTACCATTTTTGAAACAAATTTTCATGGAATGAGTTAATGAGGACTGAATAGTATATTATAGTTTTGTTGTGTATTCTTTTATTTTTACATTTTTTTCTTATTCTTTTTAATTTTTTTACTTTTCTCGCTTTAATATTTTTCCTCTCAAATATCTGTTTCCCTGGATTCCCTTCCTCTCTTTTCTCCTGTTAACAGCCAACCTTTATTGATTCCACTTTCATTCTTCCTATAAACCTTTACTTCTAACTTCTCTCCTCCATCCTTCAAAACATTACATCCTACACCACCATTCTCTCTGTCCAGCATTGATATTATAAACCCTTTTGCAAAATTACTGTTGATATTGTAGACAATAATTGAACACATCATTTCTGTTTATCACCACAAAACTGTAGACATCTTAATAGGAACTCTTTGGTTTAAGGTTATATATTGTTTGCATTGGTGCTATTAATATTGGTCTCCCCCTGAAAGGTGATGAAATAGAAACAAAACAAGACCCAACAATGTGCTGTCTCCAAGAGACTCACTTCATAGGTAAAGACATCCACAGACTGAAGGTGAAAAGATGGGAAGAAACATATCAATCACAAGGATTGTGTGAACAAGCAGGGGTTTCTATTCTCAAATCAAAGTGAACTTGAAGCCAAAGCTAATCAGAAGGGACAAAGAAGGCCATTTCATACTGCTTAAGGGAATTATAAGTCAGCATGACATAACAGACATAAATATTTATACCCCAAACAATGGAACATCTATGTACATCAAAGAAACCCTTCTAAATTTCAAGAATCACATAGACCGTGACACAATAATAGTGTGTGATTTTAACACACCTCTCTTATTAGTGGATAGATCTTCCAAACAAAAACTAAACAAACTATAGAACAAAAAAATGCAATCAATAATTTAGACTTAACGGCCACATATAGAATATTTCATCCATCGAAGAGTGAATACACATTCTTTTCATCAGCACAAGGATCCTTCTCTAAAATAGACCATATCTTAAGCCACAAAGCAACTCTTAGCAAATACAAAAAAATAGAGATAATACTCTGCATTCTATCAGATCATAATGGAATGAAATTAGAAATAATTGATAAAATATAGAGTCTAACACCTGAAGACTCAATAATATGTCAATGAATGAAGAATGGATAGCAGAAGAAATCAAGGATGAAAATAAAAAAAGATACTTAGAGGTAAATGAAACTACTGATACAACATATCAAAATCTCTGGGACACTATAAAGGCAGTGCTAAGAGGAAAGTTCATTGCACTGAGCTCATTCATTATAAGAATAGAAAGTCAACAAATAAATGATCTAACATTACTTCTCAAAGCTCTAGAAAAAGAACAACACCAAAAGTAGAAGACAGGAAATATTAAAATCAGAACTGAAATCAAAGAAATTGAAACAAAAGAAACAATTTAAAAAATTCACAAAACAAAAAGTTTTCTGTGAATAAATAAATAAAATTGATAAACCTTTAGCCACACTAATGAAGAGAAAGAAACAGCTCAAATTACTAAAATTTGTGATGAAAAAGGAACTGTCACAATGGACACTACAGAAATACAGAAGATAATTAGAAAATATTTTGAAAATTTGTATGCCAATAAAATAGAGAATCTTGAAGACATTGGCAAATTTCTAGAGACACATGACCTACCCAAACTGAATCAGGACATACACAATTTAAATACATCAATTTCAAGCAATGAAACAGAAGATGCCATCAAAAGCATACCAATCAAGAAAAGCAGGGGACCAAATGAATTCTCATCCCAGTTCTGTAAGACCCTCAAAGAAGAATTAATACCAATACTCCTCAAATTATTCCACAAAATAGAAAAGGAGGGAACCCTTCCCAACACATTCTCTGAGGCCTGAATCACTCTGATAGCAAAACCAGACAAAGACTCATCAAGGAAAGAAAACTTCACACCAATATCCCTGACGCTCAAAACACAAAAATTCTCAATAAAATTCTGGCAGACTGCATACAAAAAACACACTAAAAAGATAGTGCACCATGATCAACTGGGGTTCACCCCAGAGATGCAAGGTTGGTTCAACATACAGAATCAATAAACATAATTCGTCACATCAATAGACTTAAAGATAAGAATCATATGATTATCTCAACAGATGCAGAAAAACCATTTGTCAAAATACAGCACTGGAACATACCTCAACATTGTAAAAGCTATCTACACTAAGTCCAAGGCCCACATCATTCTGAATGGTAAAAAAAAGCATTCCATCTAAAAACTGGAATGACAAGGAATCCCACTTTCACCACTTGTGTTCAACATAGTCCTTGAAACTCTAGCCAGAGCAATTAGACAGAAGAAATCAATTAAAGGAATACTAATAGGAAAAGAAGAATTCAAACTATCACTATTTGCTAATGACATGATTTTTTACTTAAAAGTTCCAAAAAAACTCCACCCCAAAACATCTAGAACTAATAAATGAATGCAGGAAAGTAGCAGGATATAAAATCATCATCCATAAATCAAACATTCCTATATAGCACTAATGAATCCATGAAAGATAAATTAGGTAAACTGCCCCATTAACAATACCCACCTCAAAATAAAATACTTGAGAATCAATCTAACAAGAGCTGAAAGACCTCTACAATGAAAAACACAGAACACTAAAGAAAGAAATTAAGGAAAACCTTAGAAGGTGGAATGATCTTCCATGGTCTTGGATAGGCAGAATGAATATTGTCAGAATGGCCATACTATCAAAAGCCTCATACAGATTTAACACAATTCCAGCTAAAATCCCAATGACATTCTTCATAGAACTAGAAAAAGCAATCATGAAATTCATTTGGAAAAATAAGAGACCCAGAATAGCCAAAGAAAGCCTTAGCAAGAAGAGTGAAGCAAGAGGAATTATAATACCAGCCCTTAAACTATACTACAGATCCATAGCAACAAAACAGCATGGTATTGGCACCAAAATAGACATGTAGACCAATGGTACAGAATAAGGACAGAGAGACAAATCCACATAAATACAGCTATCTCATACTAGACAAAAGCACCAAAAACATACATTGGAGAAAGGATAGCCTCTTCAATGAATGGTGTTAGGAAAACTGGAAATCCATATGCAGCAAAATGAAATTAAATCCCTCTCTCTACCTGCAAAAAGCTCAACTCAAAGTGGATCAAGGACCTAGGAATTAGACCAGAGACCCTGCACCAAACAGAAGAAAAAGTAGGCCCAAATCTTCATCATGTCAGCTTAGGTCAAGACTTCCTTAACAAGACTCCCAAAAGCACAAGAAATAAAAGCAGGAATCAATGAATGGGATGGATTCAACTAAAAAGCTTCTTAGCAAAGGAAACAATCAATAATGTGAAGAAAGAGCCTACAGAATAGGAGAAAATCTTTGCCATGTGCACCTCAGATAGAGCATTAATCTCCAGGATACATAAAGAACTAAAAAAATTCAACAACAAAAAACAAACAAAAAATCAATAAATGGGCTAACGAACTAAACAGTCACAGAAGATGAAATACAATTGATCAACAAATGTATGAAAAAATGTTCAACATCTCTAGCAATTAGAGGAATGCAAATCACAACCACTCTAAGATTTAATCTCACTCCAGTCAGAAAGGCAATTGTCAAGAATGCAAGCAACAGTAAATGCTGGCAAGGATGTGGGGGAAAAGGTACACTCAGACATTGTGAGTGGGACTGAAAATTGGTGCAACCACTCTGGAAAGCAATATGGAGATGTTTCAGAAAACTTGGAATAGAACCACCATTTGACCCAACTATCACACTCCTTGGTTTATACCCAAGGGGCTTAAAATCAGTATACTACAGTGATGTCACCACATCAATGTTTATAGCAGCTCAACTCACAATAGTTAAACTATGGAACCAACCTAAGTGCCCTTCAACAGATGAATGGATAAAGAAAATATGGTATATATACACAATGTAATTTTACTGAACCTTAAAGAAGAATGAAATTATGGCATTTGTTGGTAAATGGATGGAACTGGAGAATTATCATGCTAAGAAACATAAGCCAATCCCACAAAACCAAAGGCAGAATGTTTTCTCTGATATACAGATGCTAATTCACAATAAGGGGGTGGGGCTAGGGAAGAATAAAGGTACTTTGTATTAGGCGGAGGAGAGTGAAGTGGGTATGGGGTTAGAAAGGATAGTAGAATGAATCGAGCATTATTACCCCATGTGCATATAGGACTACAGAACTGGTGTGAACCTGTATCACGTATTACCAGAAGAAAGAGAAGTTATACTCCATTTATGTATGATGTGTCAAAATGTATTCTATTGTCATGTATAACTAATTAGAGCAAATTAAAAAAAAAAAAAAAAAGAATGGAGGGTAAAGTGTGCTCAGTTAGAAGAGGGAAAATGAAGCCCAATATTCCAGCAGCTGACTGCTACCTTCTTTTTAGGACACCTGACAGGGAGCTAGTTTTTCTCCATCTACAACTTTTCTGTCTCTGGCTTCATGAGGCAATACAAAGCATGAATTCCCTGTGTCATGCATAAAGAAAGTAAAGTCAACATGACTGGCATTCCTCTAGTATTTGGAAGAGGCCCTACTCTTGCTCTTACATACACCAATACTAAGCCTCTGAATGGCCACGAATGCAAAACAGATCTTAGGAAGAGTGATTGCCACTACAACTCTAATGGTACATCACAGGATCCACAAGACTGAAGACTATTGGTTAAAAATATTCTGTCACTGGACAAAGGAAGAGGGGAGGGTATAGCATGTTTTCTTGTCTGGTCACAGAACTCAAATATGGAATGTGGATAAGAACTTGGATGTCAGTAAAATGTAATGAGGTGAGTCAATTAGGACTGAATGTTTATTTTACATAACACATATGAAGTATTATAGATTCTGGTTGAATATGGTAAGATACCCTCTTTGAAAGGCCACAGTCCTCAGAGCCAATGGCCACTGGGGCCCAGATTCCAAGATTCCAGTATTTATGCATGAGACTGTGGTCATGAGCCGAGATGCAGACTGCTAGGTTTACATTAGGAACTTCTGGGTTCTTTCCTGAGTCATTTGATGGTTTTGACTGCAGTCTCTCTGATAGTGGCTTCAATATATTATATCAGTCATAGCCTGGACCTTAATTGTCCAAGTCACATTCTTTTCTAATCCTTAACATCAGCTCCCTAACTCAAGCATAACAGAACAATTTAAAATAATTTTAATTGTTTTGTATACAGATATTCTAATTTTCTCCTTATTTCCTCCTTTTACATCTACCTGTGCTGTGAAAGAATGAAAATACACAGGTGTTTCATCTGGCAGCTCTTCCTTCTACTTTTGTCCTTAGCTTCCCCAACATGAAGCCTTTATTAGGTCCTATTAGTTCTTTCAAAATACATCATGAAACTCTCCACTTACCTGCATTTTCATTGCAACCATTCTGGTGCAAGCCCCCACTCTTTCTGGCTCTAGGACCAGAAGCATTGAAGTTGTGTACCAACTGATCTTCCTGCTGTCCCTCAGGCTGCATTACAATGTATTCCTCACTCAGCAAAGTGGCCATTTCAAAACATAAATCATAACATAAACCTTGCTTATAACCCACCAAAACCAACAATAGTTTCCCATCACACATATACAGAAAAAAAAAAAAAAAAGCAAACTCTTCAGCCTTCAAAGATATAACCAATCTGGTACCCATACATGATGTAAACTTGAAGGCATTTTCACCAAATGAATAAAAAAAAAAACCACCAGAGACAGGATAGAATGCAGCTCTAGACAATAGAGACCAGTAACACAAAGGTATGCAGGTAGAGACTTTGTGCAAAACGCAAAAGGTTTGAGGAGATCTGGCTTGGAGTGGAGGCAGTTGCCAGCTCCAGCGGGGAGTTTAGGCCCTTCGGCGCCATTTCACAGTCTCCCTGGCAGAGAGCGACCATCTTTGGCTGCCTGAGTCCCCAGAGCTGAGCTCCGGTCTTCTGGTGGAGCCACGGTGCTGTGGCTCCTAGAGAGATCTGGCCTGAAGCGGAGGCAGTTGCCAGCTCCAGTGGGGAGTTTAGGCCCTTTGGCGCCATTTTACAGCTTCCCTGGCAGAGAGCGACCACCTGCCACCGACTGAGCCCCCAGCGAGGAGCTCAGACCTGCCTGGGCTCATTCCAGTACTCCTCAAAGTATTTCATGAAATAGAGGAGGAGGGAACTCTTCCAAACTCATTCTATGAAGCTAATATCACCCTGATACCAAAACCAGAGAAGGACACATCGAGGAAAGAAAATTTCAGACCAATATCCCTAATGAACATAGATGCAAAATTTCTTAACAAAATTTTAGCAAATCGCATACAAAAGCATATTAAAAAGACAGTGCACCACGATCAAGTGGGTTTCATCCCAGGGATGCAAGGGTGATTCAACATCCAGAAATCAATAAATGTAATTCACCACATCAACACACTTAAAGTCAAGAACCACATGATTATTTCAATAGATGCAGAGAAAGCATCTGATAAAATACAGCACCGCTTCATGCTCAAAACACTAGAAAAAATAGGGATAGTGGGGACATTCCTTAACATTGTAAAGGCTATTTATGCTAAGCCCACAGCTAACATCATTCCCCCTGAGAACTGGAACAAGGCAGGGATGCCCTCTTTCATCACTACTATTCAACATTGTTCTTGAAACTCCAGCCAGAGCAATTAGAGAGACCAAAGAAATTATCCCTATTTGCTGATGACATGATTCTCTATTTAGAAGACCTTAAGAATTCCACCAGAAAACTTCTGGAACTCATAAATGAAGTCAGTAAAGTAGCAGGATATAAAATTAATGCTCATAAATCCAATGCATTTTTATTCATAAATGATGCATCCTCTGAGAGAGAAATTAGGAAAACTACCCCATTCACAATAACCTCAAAAAAAATAAAATACATGGGAATCAATCTAACAAAAGTAGTGAAAGACCTCTACAATGAGAACTACAGAACACTAAAGAAAGAAGTTAAAGAGAATCTGAGAAGATGGAAAGATCTCCCATGTTCTTGGATAGGCAGAATTAATATTGTCAAAATGGCCATACTTCCAAAAGTGCCATACAAATTCAATGCAATTCCAATTAAAATCCCAATGACGGACCTCATAGAAATAGAACAAGCAATCATGAAATTCATTTGGAGATATAATAGACCCAGAATAGCTAAAGCAATCCTTAGCAAGAAGAGCGAAGCAGGGGGTTTCACAATACCAGACCTCCAACTGTACTACAGAGCAATAGTAACAAAAACAGCATGGTATTGGCACCAAAATAGACAAGTAGATCAATGGTACAAAATAGAGGACACAGAGACAAACTCACATAAATACAGGTATCTCATACTTGACAAAGGAGCCAAAAACATACAATGGAGAAAAGACAGCCTCTTCGACAAATGGTGCTGGGAAAACTGGAAATCTATATGCAGCAAAATAAAACTAAACCCATACCTCTCACCATGTACAAAACTCAACTGAAAATGGATCAAGGACCTAGAAATTAGACCACAGACCCTGTACATAATAGAAAGAAAATAGGTCCAAATTTCATCACGTTGGCCTAGGACCAGATTTCCTTAATATGACTCCCAAAGCACAAGAAATAAAAGCAGGAATCAACGATTGGGATAGAGTCAAACTTAAAAGCTTTTTCTCAGCAAAGGAAACAATCAGCAATGTGAAGAGAGAGCTTTCAGAGTGGGGGAAAATCTTTGCCACACACACTTCAGATAGAGCACTAATCTCCAGAATCTACAAAGGGCTCAAAAATCTTTACACCAAGAATACTAATAACCCAATCAATAAATGGGACAAGGAAATGAAAAGACACTTTACAGAGGAAGATCTACAAGCAATCAACAGATTTATGAAAAAATGTTCAACATCCCTAGTTATAAGAGAAATGCAAATCAAAACCACCTTAAGGTTTCATCTTACCCCAATTAGAATGTCTTTTATTAAGAACACAGGCAACAACAGGTGTTGGCGAGGATGTGGGGAAAAGGGTACACTCATACATTGCCGGTGGGAGTGCAAGTTGGTGCAGCCACTCTGGAAAGCAGTGTGGAGGTTCCTTAGAAAACTTGGAATGGATCCACCATTTGACCCAGCTATCCCACTCCTTGGCCTATACCCAAAGGACTTAAAATCAGATTACTACAGTGATGCAGCCACATCAATGTTCATAGCTGCTCAATTCACAATAGTTAGATTGTGGAACCAACCTAGATGCCCTTCAATAGATGAATGGATAAAGAAACTGTGGTATATATACACAATGGAATATTACTCAGTCCTGAAGAGGAATAAAATTATGGCATTTGTAGGTAGGTAAATGGATGATGTTGGAGACTATTATGCTAAGTGAGATTAGCCAATCCCAAAAATCCAAAGGCCAAATGGTCTCTCTGATAAGTGAATGATGATGCATAATGTGGGGTGGAATGATGGCAAGAATGGAGAAAGGATAGAGAGCATAGAGGGAAGGGAGGGGTGGGTTTGAGGTTGGGGGTAAGAATAATAACAGTATGTGTGACAGACATCATTGCCCTGTGTACATGTATGAATGCACAGATGGGGTGACTCTACTTTGTGTACAACCAGAAAAACAATTGCTGTACTCCATTTCTGTTCAATGAATCAAAAAATTAAATTAAAAAAAGGCTTGAATGAGCTGTCTTATAGAAAAATATACCAATATAATAAACAAAGTAAAAGAAAGTTATCAACCTCTTTTACTGAACCAGTGAAAGGATTTCAGTGAGGAATAACTTGATCTGACTTGTACTTTAAAAATTAAAAAAAAAAAAGTTCTGGTTGCATTATGGAAAATGGGATGGAGAGAGTTATACATGACAATAATTAGTTATATATGACAATAGAATAGAGTGCAATTAAAGAACAGTCAAAAAGCATCAATAATTCAGGAAACAGCCCCAAAGATCCTAACACAAATCTTGAGGTAAAGACATGAGATCCAAATGAAGAACTAATTAGGAGGTCATTCACAACAAGGTAATCTGGTGTTTGACAAAAAGGAGGAGGAGAGATACCCTGTTCCAGTTGTTCAGTCTGCTAATGATGCACCTCTACAAATTTCATTCTATCTCCAACCAGGGATCATCCCTCATGCTATGGTTTGGGTATGGTTTGTCCCCCAGAACAGCATGAACTAGAAGTGTGGTCCCCAGTGTTGGGGAGATGAGGTAGTAAAGAACTGGGGGCTAGCAGAAGATAATTATAATTAGGTTACAGGGCTCCACTCCCATTAGTGAATTAATACTAATCTTACATAGGTGACTGAATCTCTTAGGAATGAGTAAGAGCTTGACAAAGCTGATTGTTATAAAGCAAGTTTACCCCATGTGCTTGTTCTTTTCTACATGCAGTCTTTTCTCTTTTTATTTCTCTACCACGTTGTGCCCTTGCCACAACATAAGCACCATGCTGTTTAGTTCATCCAGACACCAGAATCATGAGTCAAATTAAACTCTTTAATTATAAGGTTCCCAGCCTCAAGCATTTGTTATAGTTACACAAGATGGACTAAGACACCTTATGACTTACGGGGCTTTGTACAGGATCTACAATTTGAGGTCACTCACATGCTTCCCAGACAGTTTCCTGATGTAGATAAACCTAGGATGGAATATGATACAACTCTGGTTTACAGCTCTGTTCTTGGCTTCTGGTCTTCTCATAAAGCAGGCTCTTCTAAAAACATATCAAACCAATTTCTCTGACAGCGTAAGGCTAATTGTGCTTTAACATTTTTCTGCCCAACAACCAAGGAGGTAATTACACATTTATAAATGACTTTTGATCACTATGTGAGATAGTCTCAATTTGGTGTAAAGATAGGAGGTACTGTAACAATCACCAAGTGGCCTTTTTAAAAAAACACATCCATTTCCCTCTCCATCCTGATGGTCACCCATCTTCCACCAAGGGGAATGGCTAAGTGAAAAAAGATTGAAAATAACCTACTGTTTTACTGAATACAAAGGGTCAATAAAATTAATTCAGCAATTAAAAAACAAGAAATACTATGTCTATCCATTTTATAAAAATAAGAATTCTGAAACATAACAGTAGTATCCCAAACTGAATTCTAAGAGAGGAAACTTTGTTTTGAAATATTATTTCTGTTGTTTGCTTTGGCATGAATATTTTTAAGTCTCAATCTACTTCTCAGCAGGAAACTACGTACAGTTTAATGAGACGAATATTATGACCCTGTCCCCACTGAGAAAATCTCAGTGTTGTTATGAAAGGATTTGAAGAAAGGTAATGAAGTTCTGGAAAAGTTTAAAGTTGCAAACACATACATTCTTTATATAAAAAAGATTCATATTTAATGACAAACTCCCATTTTTCCACTTTTCTACTATACTATATCCACTTGTCCCCACACACACCAGTTTTTTATTTGATGTGAGCAAATGAGCACTTGTACAGGAAATTACATTTATTAATAGTATCATAGTATTAAGAAATATAAAGTCAAATAGAAGAGGACAAAGGCTTTGCAAAAGTAAGGTCAACACAGATTTCTACTTCAGGGAACAGAAATGAAAAAGATTTTTAAAGGGAGAGAAAAAAAGAGAAAGAGGTGGAGGGGAGAGAGGAGAAATTTTTAATCCCACTCAAAAAGATGGGATTAAGGTCAGGTCATTCAGAGACTAAAGGTGAGAAAGGAAACTACATTTTTTTGTTTATTTCCTTATTCTTTGGTATGTGGGCAATGCCTAAGGGAGACAATGATTAATTCAATTTTGGACATGTGGCACCAAGATGATAGTATCTATCAGGTACAGAAGAGACACTTAAAAGATGAAATGGGAGCTGGGAATATAGCTCAGTTGGTAGAGTGCCTACCTTGTAAACACCAGGTCCTTGGTTTGATTCCCAGCACCAAAAAAAAAAAAAAAAAAAAAAAAAAAAGATGAAATGGACTGAAACTTCCTAAAATTAATTTAGGGTACTTCCATCCCACATCAACATTCTATACTCACCAAAACATCTTTCTTTTCTTATCTAAGGACACCACTTGGCATTGGGCATCAAATTAGCTGGCTACTAAATCATTACTAAAATCTTCAAATATCTACAAGGACTGAAGCTCTTCATGTAATCTACTATGAACATCCTAGTAGGCTTTTGTCAGGAACTTCCTTTCTTCACAAAGTGATGTGAATCTAGGCATGGTATAAATGCGGAGCATTGATAGTGTGATATAATGAAGCTAAGAGACGAAAGCAGTGGAGCTTCACTATCATAAACATGTAACTACGTGGAGAGGAGAGAGGAGGCCCTGGAGTCAAATGTTGCAGGTAAGGTCAGCCATTAAGTCATACTAGTCCAGGTGCCAGATGTGTAAAAAAGTTATCTTGGAAGGGGTTTCTTCAAATCCAACTGTTTCAACTCCCAGCTACTCCAATCACATCCAGGCACTTGTGTCTTTCCATCTGAGTCTCCAGACACTGTAGAGAAGAGACATATCACCCAGCTGTTTCTTTCTGAATTCCTGACCCAAGAATCTGTGTGCATAATCAAATGGTTGTGGTTTTGAACAGGAATTTCAGATGGTGTAACAGGTAGCAGAGATAACCAGAGCAATATGAGATAACTGGATGTATATTGAGTAACATGGCCATCCCTCACTTCAATAACCATATTCCATATTTTCTTCTTTCTGAGACTTTCATTTCCATTCCAATTAATATTTTTGCCAATAATAAATACCCAAACTTAATTTCCCCATTTATCTTGACAGTCAACTTTAGAAACTATTATATTAAAAAAAAAAAACATTTCCTAGGGTTTTGTTTTTAGCTTATTTGTATTAAAACTTTCTATCTAAACATCCTCTCCACTTATTGTAATTATTTGAGTTTTTTCACCCTTCTTATTCCAATCCATGTTTGAATTAGGTCATGACTAAAGACAAAATTACTTGAAGCAAAATGCTGTGCACCCGGCTATAACCAAGATAAGTGAATATTCTGTCAGGCATAAGAATTATTCAGCACTTATCGTTAATAAAGTACTATGCCAGTACTTCAGATGTTTATCATTATAAATGCCTTATTAATGTGAGTTGACTGTACTCATCCACATAGCTCTCCTTTTGCTAATGTCAGAAAAGCACATAATACTTTCAACAAAGACTATTGTTTGATATATAATTTTAACATAAATTCTTCAAACAACTCCATTTATGTAAATATCATCTATTTTATAGTTTACTACTAAATTAACAGGTATAAATCAGTCACTCACAAATCATGGCATAAAAAAAAAGCTCAATTTTCTTAACAGAACTTTATTTCCTTTAAAACTACTTGACCAAGAAAAATTTAATCCTGTTGCTTCTAAGTGTTTAGTCACTTCTAGATTACAGTTCAGCTTTTCAGAAGATATTCAGTTAAAATCAGGCATGATCACCTCAGTCACAATTCTAAGATCCTACCTGGAACTTTTGGCATGACTTCCACTGTCATCTTGCTCAGCTGTGCCCTTCCAGAAGTGGTTATACAGAGAGATTGGTTTTTCACTGCAATATAACAAGGGTGAGTGAACCAGCTGTACAACACTGGTCAATGCTATCCTCTTTCTGGTTCTGAAAAATATAGCAGAAAACTTTAGGGGCAAGGCAGCTAATGGCACTGGTAAGACGGGAACTGAAGCAATAGTATAGAACTGATAAAGAAGTGAAGAAAGAAGGGAATGATGAATAGGTGGAAAATAGAACAATGTATGTGTTAAGAAGCCATGATGAAAAGAAATACAAATGATTAAAAAATGTATAAAAAAAATGTTCAACATCTCTAGCGAGATAGAAATCAAAACTAAAATTTAATTAGAGAGATGGAAATCAAAACTAAGATTTAATCTCACTCGTCAAAATGAATTATCAAAATTATAAGCAACAATAAATGTTGGCCTTCAAGGATGTGGGGGACTGAAAATTGGTGCAACCACTCTGGAAAGCAGTATGGAGATTTCTCAGAAAACTTGGAATGGAACCACCATTTGACCCAGCTATCACACTCCTTGGTTATACCCAAGAGGCTTAAAATCAAAATACTACAGTAATGATACCACATCAACATTTATAGCAGCTCAACTCATAATAGCTAAACTACAGAACCAACCAACATGCCCTTCAACAGATGAATGGATTAAGAAAATATGGTATATATACACAATGGAATATTACTGAGCCTTAAAGAATGAAATCATGGCATTTGTTGCTAAATGGATGGAGCTGGAGAGTATCATGCCAAGGAAAATAACCAATCCTAAAAAACCAAAGGCTGAATGTTTTCTCTGATATGCAGATGCTAATTCACAATAGGAGTAGTGGCGCTACAAAAAAAATAGAGGTATTTTTGATTAGGCAGAGGAGAGTGAAGGGAGGGGAGGGGGCACATGGGTAGCAAGGATAGTGAAATGCATCAGACATTATTACCCTATGTACACATGATTACATGACCCATGTGATTCTACATCATGTACAACTAGAGGGATGAGAAGTTATACTCCATTTATGTATTTTGTGTCCAAATGCATTCTATTCATGCATAACTAATGAGAACAAATAAAAAAGAAGTCATCGTGATGATTAAATGACAATGTATGTAAAGTGCTTGACACAGTAATGTACAATATGTTTTTTGGTCTTTTTTTTTTTCTTCCAGTGCTAGGGATTGGACCAAGGTCCTGGTGTTTTTGCTGCTATTTAAGTGGTCCTCTCAAGAAACTATAACCAAGTACATAGGGGATAAAGTTGGTTGGTTCCACTGACTCCTACCTTGTAGGAAAAGCAGCTATGCTTGTTAAAGAAAACAGTTTCACTTGGATAAAACCGAATATTAAGAGGTTTAAAATACGGTTGGTCTTGGGTATTTGTATATCTGTTATACTGAAATCTCCTGCAGGAAGCTTCATGACTTACTGGTATCCCCCACAGTGTCTAATATTTACGTTGTTACTCAAAATGTCTGCCGGGAGGTTTTCAAGATGGCAGAATAGAGGAGGTTGTTTTTCTGGCTGCTCCATGGAGTGAAACCAAGAAAGCAGACAGGCAGCTTCTCAGCAAGGTAGGTGAACAAAAAAATGCAGAGGATGTCACTGGAATTTAAAACTGGGCATTAAAAGCAGATAGGGGACTCAGAAGGTTGGATATAATAAAATAAGGAAGAAATCCCCAGTGGCACAGTTGCTGCCATGGATAGGCTGGAAGCACCCTCCACAGTGGTCCCTCCATGAGCACAGTGGAGGGATAAGGGAATTAAAAGAACCTGTATTTTTGGGAGGCCTGAGGCCTGTCTGGGTACAGAGTATTTAGAGATCAAGGACATTGCACAGCAAACCTGAAAGATGCACTGC
This sequence comes from Glaucomys volans, assembly GCA_020662805.1. Lineage (NCBI taxonomy): Eukaryota > Metazoa > Chordata > Mammalia > Rodentia > Sciuridae > Glaucomys > Glaucomys volans. Next base: position 27,202 of record JAJEJO010045629.1, read on the forward strand.
ACAATATCTGGGGTGAGGTGAAATAAGCTTCCATCTCTATAGGTGGCATGTGGAAGACAAGGGAAGGAACCATTCTGCAGCCACTACATGGGGGCTGGCAAATGAGGGGGCCAATTTCTGGCAATCCAGAGTCTGGCCTGAAATTCAGGCCCAGTAAACACATACTGCACAACAAAGTGTGGTTAAGTAACCAGGAGAAAAACAAACATGGAAAAATATGTTTATACAGGGGACAACTGGTCATGGAAACCCATCCGGCCCTCCCCTTCCCCCTCCAATCTGACTGCTTGCAGGACTGGCTGGGAACTGCAAAAGACGGGGTCTGAAGGTGACAGAGGATTAAGAATTGGTTTCCCTACCACAAAAATGCAACCCAGAGGAGATCCCTAGGGTACAGTCTTCCAGGATGGACCAGCAAGTACTGGGTGCTAGAGGTGCACTGATTTAAAATCTTCCCACCAATGGCATTTATCAAAGAGCCTGGTCTACCTAAGCCTGCCTCTCAGAATTCTGCCTATGGGATTAACTCTCCCTCTACAGCAATCCAGAGCGTGGAGCATCATGCTCCAGATGACCCCACCTAAAACTGCTGAGAAGAGAAAGTAAGAGTCCTTTGAACTCCAACAGAAAGAATTCCTTTTTTCATCAAAATCGTTTTTTAAAATTCTTTTTTCTCTGTTTAATTGTGACCTTAATGGTACATGGACATTTATACATATTCATATTTGTTCTTTTTCTCATTCTAGAGTTTCTGAACCCAGATATGCTTCATGGATTAGTTTTTTGTGAACTAGGATGTTTGATTAGTGTATTTTAGCTTTGTTTTATATGCTTTTATTTTTATTTTTAGTTTCTTTCCATTTTTACTCTTTATTTATATGTATATGTATTTCCTGTTCTCCTTGATTATCTCTTCTGCTAACAGTCAATCTCTATTATTCTCTCTTTAATTTTTTACATCTTCTTCTTTTCTCTTCCCTCATATTCATCACATCCTATATCACTTCTGTTCTCTCACTGCCCATCGTTTGAAATTATAAACCCTTTTGCAAACTTGCTGTTTTTGTTATAGACAATAACTGATCACATCATCTTTTATTGAGATAATTAACCTTGTAGACATCATAGTAGGAACTATTTGGTTTAATGCTGTATATTGTTTGTATTGGTGGTTGTTATTATGTATCCCCCTAAACAGTGAGGTACTGGAAACCTTCAAGGACACTATAAGACAAAGGGTAAAAACTCTACTGCCTCAGATCCATACTGTTAGATGGGTAGACACACAACAAGAAAAAACAAGGGAAAAAAGTACCCCAAACAAACCAAGATACTCTAATAACAGAATTCAATGACACCACTGTATAAGAAATGTCAGGGAAGTAGTTTAAAATGTACATAGCTAAATTGATCTGCAAAGTAAAGGACAGTAGGGTATAAGGAACAAAACCAGAGAGGAAACAGAGGAAGTGAAAGATCACTTCAATAAAGAGGCAAAGATTCTGGAAAAAAAAAAAAAAGCAGAAATCCTCAAAGTGAAGGAAACAATAAACCAAATTAAAAACTCCATGGAAAGCACCACCAACAGAGTAGACCACTTGGAAGACAGAACCTCAGGCAATAAAGAAAAATACATGATCTTGAAAATAGAGTTGACGACACAGAGAAGATATTAAGAAACAGAACTTCCAAGAACTATGATAACATGAAAAGACCAAGATTTATCAGGATAGATGAAGGCACAGAAATACAAACCAAAGAAATGCACAATTTTTTCAATAAAATAATCTCAGAAAAATTCCCAAACCTAAAGAATGAAGTGCAAAATCAAATACAAGAGGCTTATAGGACCCCAAATGTACAAAATTATAACAGACCCACACCAAAGCATATTATAATGAGAATGCCTAACATACAGAATAAGGATAGAATTGTAAAGGCTGTGAGAGAAAAATATCAGATTATATATAGAGAGAAACCAATTTGGATCTCAGCCGATTTCTCAAGCCAGGGTTTTTGAGAGTTATGGAACCCTCAAAACGAGGAGGTTATGGAACAATACATACCAAGTTCTGAAAGAAAATGAATGCCAACCAAGAATTCTATATCCAGCAAAATTAAGCTTCAGATTTGAAGATGAAATAAAAACCTTCCATGATAAACAAAAGTTAAAAGAATCTGCAACTAGAAAGCCTGCACTACAGAACGTTCTCAGCAAAATATTCCAGGAAGATGAAATGAAAAAAATAAGTGAAAACCAGCAAAGGGAGGAAATACACTAAAGGAATAGTCAATCAAAGGAGAAGCTAAGTCAAATTAAAAACTAGAAATAAACCCAAATGATCAGGAAAACAAACCATATCTCAATAATAACCTTGAACATTAATGGCCTGAACTCATCAATCAAAAGACACAAACTGGCAGACTGAATTAACAAAACAAGACCCAACAATATGCTGTCTCCAAGAGACTCACCTCATAGGTCAAGACATCCACAGACTGAAGGTGAAAGGATGGGAAGAAACATATCAATCACAAGGATTTTGTGAACAAGCAGGGGTTTCTATTCTCATATCAGACAAAGTGGATTTGAAGCCAAAGCTAATCAGAAGGGACAAAGAAGGCCATTTCATACTGCTTAAGGGAATTATAAGTCAGCATGACATAACAGTCATAAATATTTATGCCCCAAACAATGGAACATCTATGTACATCAAAGAAACCCTACTAAATTTCAAGAATCACATAGACCATGACACAAAAATAGTGGGTGATTTTAACACACCTCTCTTACTGGGGGATAGATCTTCCAAACAAAAACTAAACAAACTATAGAAAAAATATAATCAATTATTTAGACTTAAAGGACATATATAGAATATTTCATCCATTAATGAGCGAATATACTTTCTTCTCATCAGCACATGGATCATTCTCTAATATAGACCGTGTTGTATAAGCTATTACATATGTTGACATATAACTGTAATATTAGCTTAATATATTTTTAGCATCTCTAGGGTTATTTTGATAGCTCCCTTCCATTGATATCAATTTTTCTGTTCTTGGTTTTTTCTTGATTAAACCTGCTTATTTTTTATCAAATTTTAGCTGTATTATTTCTTTTCTATTTCATATATTTCTGTTCCTACTCTTATTTTTTCCTTCCTACTACATAATTTGAAAATAATTTGTTATTCTAGCTTCTTTCTGACACAAGTACTTTTAAGTCATAAATGCTCATCTGAGTACTGTTTCATCCCAGAGATCTTGATATTTTAAGCTTTTATTAGCACTTAGTTCAAAGCATTTTTTATTTACTTTTCTTGTGCTTTCTTCCTTGACCTGAGATATTTATAAGTGTGCCATTTAATTTTGAAATAGCCGACATGTGGGGGTGGGGTTCTATATATCTTAAGGTGATTGATTTCTAAGGTAATAAATCACAGAGGAAACAGTCTGCATAATTTCAAATTTTAAAAAATGCAATAAAAATGCTTTTTTATTGATTGTATTGGTTATATACATGTCAAAACTGATAAAACTGCATACTTCAAATACATGCATTTTACTGTACTTCAATTGTACCTCAATAAAACTGAAAAAAACAAAGAGAAAAAAAAATATCTGCCGAATTGACCTTCTGTTTAGGAATAAAGTTCTATGCCTCATAGATATTAACTCTCAAAGCTATATATAACACGATATCTTTTCGTTAGATAAACTTAGTTTTATAAAAGATATTTAGATTTGATAGAAATTATTTTCAGATATAAGGTTAAGTATCAACAAAAAAGTGACGAACCTAAAAAAATAATTTCACATATCTAGTAAATAGGAGAATACTGGTATTTGTATGTATGCTATTTATTATTTTAATATGATATAACTGGCAGGAAATTGTGAGTAAATAAATTAGTAATCAAGTTAGAAACAGGTTGCTCAAATAATTCACTTAAATATATCACATTTTAAAACTTTTGTGTGTTTAACATTTGTTAAATACCTACAATTTTCTAGTTACTGCTTTAAAAAATTCTTAGTGTGCAAGATTCTGCACTTCAAAGCCTTATATTCCACTTCATTTATTCATAGTATTAAAGAATAGACCTCGAGTTAATTCCAGGGTCCATCCCTATTCCCTGGCTCCTTCCACCATTGACTGCCACCCCAACTTACCCTTACTATATTCTCTGAAATTTCTGAGCTAGCTGTAAACAATAAGGCAGAAAAACACACGAAACTAATTCCCTACATCTCAGAACTCCTTTTCTGCCTCATTCCTTTCTCAAGCCTGTATTTTATGTTGCACCTAACAAACAACTATATTAGACCTAACTAATCATAGTATCTAAAAATGATTTGGGTATTCACCAAACTGCCCAATGCTGGCTATTGAAAAGGGCAACATGGCACAGACAAATCTAGGTTCAAATCCCAGCTCTACTAGACACATGGCCCCAACCAAGTCACTTAATCTCTTTAACACTCTGTTTCCTCCTGACTCTAATATCAATCTTATGGAACATGGTAGGCATGGCTTGTCCTACTTTTCAGATTTATCACTCAACCCTCCTCATCATAGTAAGCTCTAGTCAGCATCTTCCTATACACTAATGGTCCTCTCAATCCCTAAATTTTCTCTGAACCTATTGCTACATCCTAGCCTTACATCCTTTCCTACACAGTAATATAATGGTAGAGCAACCAAATTGTTCTTGTTCTGCTGTATCTATCAGATAAAACTCAAGGTTCTGGATTATCTATAGGTTTTGCTATACTATAAGATAAAATTCAGGTACTAGATTATTCTGTAATAACCCACCTGTTTCTCTCCCCCATATCTAACCAACAGTCCTCTCGACAAGAATGCAGAGGACTTTGCAAATGGGTGCACAGTCACCTCCTCTATTTTACCACAGTGGGTCTGAGTAACCAACAGGATATACCCAAGGTGATGGCATGTCACTTTATGATTATGCTATAAAGAGACCACAGTTTTCATCTTGGTCTCTCTCCCTCCCCACCTCTCAGAGAATTTGCCAGAGAGTTCCATGTGGAAAAGGACTAAAGTCCCTCACTAACAGCCATATGAGTGAACTCAAAAGTGGAACCTCCAATGCTAATCAAATCTTCAGAGACAACAGCCCAAGCCAACCTCATGAAAAGTCCTGAGCTAGAACCACACAGCCAAGTGACACCTACATTCCCAAACCTCCAACTATGTGAGACAGAAAATGTTTGTTTTAAGCTGCTAAGTTGGGAGTGGGGGGACAGGTAACTTCTTATTAAGCAATAAGTAACTGATACATGTCCTTCCTAATATTACTATCTCAATTCACACTAATCCATTATGAGTGCCTAGTCATTCATTCCCTCTCTCATTCATCAAATACATCAGTACCTAGTATATGACTGAGATCTGTTGTCCTATAAGAAATGGTCACAAAGTCCTGATAAGTTTATCTCCAAAATATTTCTCATATCCCTTCTTTTTCTCTGCTACCATCATTCTAACTTAGGCTCTCATCATTTCTCATCAATACTAATAAAAGAGCTTCCCAATTTGCTTCCTTGATTCTCATCTGTCCCTATCTATTTGAGACACAGAAGCAGTGACACATAAGGGTTAAAGGGAGGAGAAAGTTCTCTTAAGGAAAGAATGAGCCCAGACAATAACTTAAGCTTGATAGTCTGGATATTTTCAGTAAAATAGAAAAATAGCTCATCTATCCAATATGCATAAAAAAAGAAGAGAGGACACAACTGTCAATTCAGAGATCTGCAACATCTTATAGTACAGCAATACTAGCAATCAGATAAAAATGGATTATATGATTTTACAGAGAGAAACACAAACACTTGCATTAGTTTTCTACTGCTACTTTGAAAATTCACTACAAAAAAAAGTTAACTAAACATACAATACTAGAGGTCAGAAGTGTGAAGTCTTACCAGGCTGACATCTGAAGGTTCTTGGGGAAAAGTGGTTTTCTTGCCTTTTCCAATTTCTAGAAGCCACCTACATTCTGTGGCATATGGTTTCCTTCCATCTTCAAAACCAGCAAAATATTGGTCAAATATTTCTACATTCCAGTCACTCTGACACTGACTCTTCTGCCTCCTTCTTTGACTTAAAAGGATCCTTGTGATTACACTTGCCCCAACTAAATAATCAAGGATAATCTTATCTCAAAATCCTTATGTAAATCAGACTTGCAAATGTTTAAGTAACAGTCACAGGTTTCTGGGATTAGGTGGTGGATATTTTTGTGCAGAATGATGGAGGGGTGCCGTATTCTGCCACAATCTATTGTTTTCCTTAGCAATGACACACCAAGAAATCAGAATTTGGGCTAGAGTCATAGCTCTGTGGTAGAGCACTTGCCTAGCATGTGTGAAGCACTGGGTTTGATTCTCAGCACTGCACATGAATAAATAAAGGTCCATCAACAACTAAAAAATATTTTAATAAAAAAGAAATTAGAATTAAAAAGCAAACAGAAAGGGTGACTCAAGGATGAAGGGAAAAGACATATGTGATCCTCAAGAGAGCAATATTCAAATTACAGGCTTGGTTCAAGTCAAATTGCTACTCCAGATAGGTTAACTTTTCTAACTCACTCACAACCACAAAGTACTCTTAGCTGGGCTCCTTCTTCATCAGTATTTTCTGATAAGCACCAGGCAATTGGGACAAGAAAAAGTGAACAGTTATGACATATATTACTATTACAACACTGAAAGTACACATTGCTTCTAGGTCATTCAAGAAAGACCTTTGTTAGTATAGAGAACATGTACCAAAGACATTCTAAATTTGAATAAATACTATTCAAAAAGCTTTCATGTGTAGTTTAAGGTCAATCCAGAATTACCCAGCCAAATGTGCTGCAGTTTCAGAATATAAGATTTCTCGTTATCTTTAGGTACCTAGAGAGATTTAACAAAACAAACTCCCACACTGACAAATTATACTGGGAAGGAAGGAACTGCACATGTATTTTAAGCAAATCATGAGCATAAAAGACTTTACTTAAATTAAAATAAACAATACTATATTTTTAAAGCTTTTGCTGCAGATTCTGGAATAATATACACATCTTTCCACCTTTTTCAGGCTGGGAGGAATGTGGCATAATCAGGTTCTAATTATGAAGATAACCACTAATGTAGAAGGAGAGAACATAAATGTATTTTAACCCATGCTTATGATTACAGGGTGGCTACTGGGTGACTGGCAACTCACACAAAAGATGAGTAGTCCCACCACCAAGATTCCTTCCACCCCTCTCATCAGAGGGTGCATGGAGAGATAATAAGAGTAACAGTCACATTCTTATGAGGGTGGTTAGGGTGGTAACAAGAGTCACAATCACATAGGCCCATGACAACAGGTGACAAGTGAGAGCAGAGGCTAAGTAAACAGCAGATGCAAAGTTCTGCCTCCATTTTCAGATATAACTAATACTCTATTCATGGACTCCATATTTGAAAATTCACCTATTTCTTAAAAAGTGTATGTAACCTCCAAATCTACACTCATGGTGGTAGATAAGCTTCATTCAGGCATGAATTATAGTGCTTGCTACTGGCTATGAATTCAGTGTTACCAAATGAACAACATATAGTAAACAAAGTATTTTAAACAGAAATACACATAAAACAAGGTTATAGACTGATGAGATTATAGGTTATAGGTATGTTGTCACCAAGTGCTGTTAGGAATCTAACAGTGTATTCCCCCCGGAACAAAACATAACCATGTGAACAATGAGAACTAATTCATTTGTTGATCAACCTTTACTTTTGATAGTTGTGGACCCTAACAATGTAAAACATATCTCTATCGGAAGAGAATATATGAAAAAATATACTTTAGTGTTAGAGATGATGTCAGCAGGGTCTGAATCGGGGGGGGGGGACTGGGGAGTGGGTAGGACTTGACATTTACTGACTGCTTCTCACCTACATAAATTATTTCCTTTCACCTTTATAATAATTCTGTGAAGCAGGCTTTGTTATTATCATATTAAATATGAGGACACGGTTTCTAAGAGGTTAAAACATTTTGAAGATTATACACTAGTATGAAGTGACATTGAAATTCAAATAAAGATGTAACTGAACCACATCTCTAACTCAGAAAATATCAGGGAGGAGATTAAAAAATTCTTAGAGGTAAATGAAAACGATGACACAACATATCAAAATCTCTGGGACACTATGAAAGCAGTACTAAGAGGAAAATTCATTGCATTCAGTGCATTCAAGAAAAGAATAAAAAGTCAACAACTAAACAACCTAACATTACATCTCAAAGCCCTAAAAAAGAAGAAAAGAACACCACCAAAAGTAGTAGAAGACAGGAAATAATTAAAATCAGAGCTGAAATCAATGAAATGAACCAAAGAAACAATTTAAAAAACTGATAAAAAGCTGGTTCTTTGAAAAAGTAAACAAAACTGATAAACCCTTAGCCACACTAACAAAGAGGAGGAGACAGAAAACTCAAATTAATAAAATTCTTGATGAAAAAGGAAATACCATAACAGACACCATTGAAATACAAAACATAATTAGAAGCTACTTTGGAAATCTGTACTCCAACAAAATAGAAAATCCTGAAGACAAAGACAAATTTCTAGAGACATACGTTCCTTCCAAACTGAACCAGGAGGACATACACAATTTAAACAGACCCATTTCAAGCAATGACATAGAAGCCATCAAAAGACTACCCAACAAAGAAAAGCCCAGGACCAGATGGATTCTCAGTTGAGTCCGACAATACCTTCAAAGAGGAAATAATAACAAAACTCCTGAAAGTATTTCATGAAATACAAAAAGGAGGGGACCCTTCCAAAATCATTCTATGAGTAGCATCAATCTGATACCAAAACTAGACAAAGACACATCCAGGAAAGAAAACTTTAGATCAATATCTCTGATGAACACAGATGCAAAAATCCTTAACAAAATCCTGGCAAATCCCATTCAAAAACATATTAAGAAGATAGTGCACCATGATCAAGTAGGGATGCAAGGTTGGTTCAACATCCGAAAATCAATAAGTGTAATTCACCACATCAATAGACTCAAGGCTAAGAATCATATGATTATTTCAATAGATGCTGAGAAAACATTTGACAAAATACAACACCCCTTCGTGCTCAAAACACTAGAAAAAATAGGGATGGTAGGAACATACCTCAACATTGTAAAGGCTATTTATGTTAAGCCTATGGCCAACATCATTCTTAATGGAGAAAAACTGAAAGCATTCCCTTTAAAAACTGGAACAAGACAGGGATGCCCACTGTCACCACTTCCATTCAACATTGTGCTTGAAATACTAGCCAGAGCAATTATGCCAGACCAAAGAAATTGAAGGGATATGAACAGGAAAAGAACTCAAGCTATCACTATTTGCCAATGACATGACTCTGTATTTAGAGGATCCAAACAACTCCACCAGAAAACTTCTAGACCTAATAAACAAATTCAGCAAAATAGCAGGATTTAAAATCAACACACATAAATCTAATGCATTTCTATTCATAAGTGATGAATCCTCTGAAAGACATAGGAAAACTATCCCATTCACAATAGCCTCAAAAAAAAATTTAAAATAAATAAATAAATAAATAAATAAATAAATAAAAGACTTGGGATTCAACTTAACAAAAGAGGTGAAAGACCTCTACAATGAAAACTACAGAACATTAAAGAGAGAAACTGAAGAAGACCTTAGAAGATGGAAAGATCTCCCATGTTCTTGGATAGGCAGAATTAATTTTATCAAAATGGACATACTTCCAAAGACACCATACAAATTTAACACAATTCCAATTAAAATTCCAATGACATTCCTCATAGAAATAAAGAAAGCAATCACGAGATTCATCTGGAAGAACAAAAGACCCAGAATAGCCAAAGCAATCCTGGGCAGGAAGAATGATGCAGGAGGTATCACAATAGCAGACCTTAAACTCAACTACAGAGCAATAGTAACAAAAACGGCACGGTATTGGCACCAAAATAGACAGGTAGACCAAGGGTATAGAAGACACAGAGATAAACCCACATAAGTACACTTATCTCATACTAGACAAAGGTGCCAAAAACATACGAGAAAAGACAGCCTCTTCAACAAATGTTGCTGGCAAAACTGGAAATCCATAGGCAGTAAAATGAAATTAAACCCCTTATCTCTCACCCTGTGCAAAACTCAACTCAAAATGGATCAAGGATCTAGGAATTAGACCTGAGACTCTTCACCAAATAGAAGAAAAGGTAGGCCCGAATCTTCATCATGTTGGCTGGGACCAGACTTCCTTAACATAACTCCCAAAGCACAAGAAATAAAAGCAGGAATCAATATATGGGAGGGATTCAAACTCGAAAGCTTTTTCTTAGCAAAGAAAACAATCATGTAAAAGAGAGCCTACGGAGTGGTAGAATATAAATGTTTTTCACACACACTTCAGGCAGAGCACCGATCCACAACATTTATAAAGAACTTAAAAAGACTTTACACCCAAAATACAAAGAATCCCCCGATCAACAATTGGGCTAAGGAACTGGGCAGACACTTCACAGAAGATGATATACAGGTGATCAACAAATATATGAAGAAGTGCTCATCATCTCTAGTAATTAGAGAAATGCAAATTAAAACCACTCTAAGATTTCATCTAATTCTAATTAGAATGGCTATTATCAGGAACACAAGCAATAGTAAGTGTTGGCGTGGATGTGGGAAAAGGTATACTCATACATTACTGATGGAGTTGCAAATTGGTGCAGTCACTCTGGAAAGCAGTATGGAATTACCTCAGAAAACTTGGAATGGACCCACCATTTGGCCCAGCTATCCCACTCATTGGTTTATACTCAAAGGACTTAAAATCAGCCTACTATAGTGATGCCGCCATATCAATGCTCATAGCTGCTCAATTCACAATAGCTAGATTGTGGAACCAACCTAGATGCCCTTCAATTGATGAATGGATAAAGAAACTGTGGTATATATACACAATAGAATATTACTCAGCCATAAAGAATAAAGTATGGCATTTGTTGGTAAGTGGATGGAGTTGGAGAATATCATGCTAAATGAAATAAGCCAAGCCCAAAAAACCAAACGCCAAATGTTTTCTCTGATAAGTAGATGATGATACATAATGAGGGGGGTGTTAGGGGGTTCGAGAAAAATGGAGAAACTTTGGAAGGTGTAGAGAAAAATAGGGCAGGAGTAGGTGGGGGAAGGAAAACTAGTAGACCAAGGCAGACACATTACCCTATGTACATGTATGATTACATGAATGGTGCGAATCGACATTGTGTACAACCATAGAAATTAAAATTTGTACCCCATTTGTGTACAATGAATCAAAATGCAGTCTATAAAAACAGAAATTTTTTAAAAAGAAAAAACTGCCCAGAATTATATATTTAAAATTTGTCAGAATTCATGTATTGATAAATATGTTGTAATTATTTTATATGACTAATATATTTCAATTACATTTTTAAGATCATTGAAAAGTGGGAAAAATATAGACCAAAATGGAATATAAGTTAATAGGAATAAATAATTAGTAGTGCCTTTCACAACATCTTTCATGGGCTAGCATGCAACTAATTTATCAAACATATGATACTATATGGTCTGTTTCAGTCATAAAATTAAATATATCTTCTTTAATTACTCTGTGTAGCCCATTAAACAAACACAGCATTGACACTCGAACACACAACTTCCCCCCACAAATTGCACATACTTTGTTTATATAATGTTTCACTAGGCAAAACATTTAAGAGTAAGAAAATAGTACTATTTATTATGCTGATCATGAAATGTTTTCTGAAAGAAATGAGATTCTATTAAGATTGTACTTTAGGAGGAACAAAATGTGAAATGAAAATGTAGGTTCGGCATCCCTAATTCAAATACCCAAAATGCAGGTCGATATGAAACTTTCTGAGCACCAATATGATGCTAAAAGTAGCAAATTCCACACTAGCTGTCACGTGAGAGGTTACAGTTAAAACACAAGTACACTAAAAATATTGTATAAAATTACCTTTAGACTGTATAGGAGTATATATGAAATGTAAATGAATTTTGTGTTTAGACTTAGGTTCCCAAAATATTTTATTATGTATATTCAAATATTGCAAAATCTGAAAGTCTGAAATTCAAAACACTTCTGGTCTCAAATCACTTCTGTATTTCACATAAGTGATACTCAAGTTGTACCTGAGAACACAGACACACATTCTCTGGAATAAACTTAATCTGCTCAAGCAAAAAGGTCAATGCCTAGAATTTGCACAGTCAAATTTTGTACTTCATTTTATAAGAAAGGGAGACATGGCAAATAAAAAAGGAATTTAATAAAATTTATTCAGAAATAAATTTGCAGCATTTATAAGTTTGGCCTAATAGAATTTGTATAAAATTGGCCTAATTTCCTGCATATATACTAATGATGATAATAATGATCTGGAGGTGATAAAGGATTCCAAAATAATTTGAGTATGATATGGTTTGAAATTAAGGTGAAAAATTAAAATCCTTTATTTAACCTCTATTTAACTGAGATCATTTCCCAATTATTTCAGATAAATAGGAATTTATCCTAATATTACTAAAATTATCAACTTTATTGATAATCTAAATACTAGCAATGCAATTTATGGACAAATATTTTACTTTAAAACTCCTTAAAGTTCAATATAGAGATTCTACATATAAATGAGGAAGTTTAGATAAGCAATTTTTAAAAGTCCATTAGAAAAACAATCTCCTTTATAATAAATGAGGTGGGACAGACTAACAGTCTAAAATATCCAAATGCACACATTATTGTTGATCACTAAGTCTTTTGTTCTCCCATCTACTTACTATAGGGCCTTTGGTAGCTTCAGCCTTCATTTATAAGTCAAAATGACAGTAGTAATAGATACAGGACAAATATATATATACATACATATATATTCATATATATTCAACAAGTATATTTATATATTCAATGTACTAATTTCTATATATTCTTGTGGAAGCTGTAGTAGGCAAGAATGATATAATTATTAATGACACAGGCCTGAGGTCTACAAATGACAGCTCACTGATGTAATAAAAAGTTAACAATAAAGATTTTCTAAGGTATTTGCTTTAGTCTCAAATGTTTAGCATACCAAAATACTGACTACAATTGGCAGTCTGCAATTTGTGAAGATCAGTGCTTCCAAAATTTATTTTAAAACATGAAATGACTAGTAGTAAAAGAATATTTTCTAGCATGGGTACAACAAATCTGAAACATTCCAAAATCCATCTTCTTGTTGTTTTGAGATAAGGACCAGCTCCCTTGCCCAAGCTGACCTTGAACTCCTAAGCTAAAGGGATCCTCATGCCTCAGCCTCCCTAGTAGCATAAGCTACAAGTGGTGCCACTGTGGCAGGCTCCAAAACTTTGTGACTTGTCATTATGCTCAAAGATTTTGAATTCTGGAGCATTTTAGATTTGGAATTAGGAATACTCAACCAGTAAAGTCTATGTAAATATTAAAAAAAAAAACTCTGCAATCTGAAACACTTTTAGTCCCATGCATTTTGAATAGGGCATACTCAACCTATAATATTTTAAAGGACCAAAATTCTCAGGTAAAGCTATGAGAGCCCCTATGGGGCTCAGAACACACCTGAAATATAAAACAAAAGCCTGAGAGTAACATTTCCCCCATGTCAAATTACCATTTATAACACTGCTTTTACTTCTTTAAAATCCCAAACTCAGTTAGCAATTGTCCCCCTCAGGTTTCCATCTATAAAAAGGCTACAAAGCACCAATGCTGACAGTTTTACTTAATGTCCTTTTCATTCATTCGCAGGATAAAAAAATAAGTTTTATTCACACCAAATCCATTTCCCAGAATAATATTAACTTTATCTGGATGCTCATAGATAGTTCTGCTTTTGCTTTTTAAAATCTCACAAGATCAAAAGAATGACAGTAATTTATCAATCCATTCAGAACCTTACTTGCTTTATAAGTCCCATATAACTTGTCTTTCTCATCTCAAACTTAAGTACAAATTTTCAAAAATACTCATAATTTTAAGAGTAAACATATAGGGAATTTACTAATTCAATTTAAATGAACAGATTACTTCAATCCCATCCTTTATCCTTCATACAAATTTTTAAGACCTTCGAGATTAGAAGATAATAAAGAATTTTCATAAACAAAAAATAAATGATACAAACTTGAAAAATTCCAACTTATTGCCTTCTGGAATAGGGTCTAGGTAACAATACAATGAACAAAAGTAAGCAGTTAAGGAAAAATATTCTAAAAAAACCATTGTAGTAACTTTCATACCAAGCATAGCAGCCTCCAAATGAATGTAATTAAAATTTTTTAGGTCTGGAATGGCTAAAGCTGTTAATAAAAACATGAAAATATTATGACTTTTATTTTAAAACACAGGCACACATACACAGCTCTATTACAAAATTACTGAGCCATAGTTACAAAATATACAATCTATAAACCAAGAAATTTTCTACATTGTATGGGAGAAACACATTGGTTTCACTTATTATCAAATGATTGAGACAGTAAGTAAAATATGGTTCCTAAAGGAAAAAAAAAACAATAATTCTGTGACCTCTTACTGAACAACTAACATTAGGAAGAAGGAAGACTTAGAGAAAAGAAATCTGGTATAGCAGTTCCTCCTAGACCAATTTAGAGACCTGGGTTCAAGTCCAGGCAGTCACAAGGCTGTGACTTGGATCTCAAACAACTCTTTATCCTCAATTTCTGCATCAAAGTCTGTCAGTTCTAAACCTTTTAACTCTAAAAGTAGTCCCTTTTGAAGTTTATGGACAATTAATTAATAAGATATCCTGCTCTTGTGTCCATTAGTAAAATACAAGAAATTAATCCAAACCACTCACCTATGACTAAAAGATTACATCCAAGCTATTGCACAAAAGAATGGCAGAACTGCAACGTTAACAAAGGAGAAAAGAAAAAGATGCTGCATTTGGCTGGTGCTAGTACTAAGCTCAAACATAGCCAATTGTTACGAGGATACTTACAACTCTAGTTCAAAAACTTGAGATGTACCAAAGCTGGTTATTTACTTAGGTAATATATAATTTCCCAGATATTAAACTACAAAAAAGTACACATACACACAAACCAATTAGTGAAAATCAGTTTTATTAAATGTAAAGAAAACAGGACTGTGTGAAATTTTCACTGGTTTAAGCTTTATACAAACACATTGTGGTTTTGGATATAATAAAAGCAGTTATTATTAAATGATATTCCTAAAATATTAGCTAAGAAACTAGTATATTAATGACCTACATTTTGAAATGATAATGTTTATATTTTAGACAAAGTACTTGATATTTTTATTTTTATAACAAAATCTAAGTATATTATGAAATAGTATAGCTTTTTGAAGCAGTTTAAGGGAAAGCCAATAAACATTTAAATACCTGAGAGTATTTTAACTAAAGTGAATTAATCTATCATTAACCTAGCAAAGTAGCAGATACAATTTCTCAAAAACACTACTTTTTCTACTGTATAACAAAATTAGTTGGCATATCACCACCACTACAACTACCATCATCTTCATCATTAACTTTTATACTATGTGCAAAGCATTCATATTAAGGTAAGATAAAATACAAGATATGGTTCCTATAATGAGAAAGGCATAATCAAATCAGGGAAACAAGTATATTTATAAACACAATAAATGGTATTTGCAAATTACAGATAATAAATATTGTAAGAATTCTGAGTAAGAAAAGCCCAACAAAGGCTAAGTAGGTCAGGACATTTCTAGGTAAAAGAGCCATAAGCTTGGTATTAAGTGTGCTACCTCCTACCTGCAACCAACACTAGTAAGATGGAACTTCAAGGAAGTTACAAAGCTGGTTCTGGAGATATCATTGAGATTTATGATAATAAGGACCCATGCGTTTTTATGGGGAGGCTTGATACATGTCTCAAGTACTTTCCAGAACATCCACCTTGGCACCTGATTCATCCCTAGAAAATCTAAAAGATAAGGAGCTGAATGATGATGCCTGTGAGAACAAGAGAGATGGCTGAATTAGGACCACTCCCAGTGTTTGTGTGAAGAATGATTGGACCCTAAAGACCCTAAAGACCAGATATGGTCCTGTGGGAGAGAAGCAGATGCATGTGGTGGAGTCACATGGCTCCATCCAAGAGGATTACCTGGAGCTTGAACAGACTTCGGCAAAAGATGAAGGTACTGCAAGCTCCACAAGGCTGAGGAAGGAGCCAGCAACCAGTCAGAAAGCATTTTCATTTTCAAGGAACTTAAAGTGAAAATCTCAAGCAACTAAGATGGGAGATATAGGATCCTCAAGTGAAAAAATCTTTAAACATCTATCAAGACCATAAAGCACTGAATACAGACCATCATGCAGCTTCTTAGCTAAAACTCTGAAGCTCCTTTTTCCTCCTTCCCTTCCTTCTTCCTCCTCTTTGGAGGGAACTGAAACCAGGACTGGCAAGACAAAGGAGGAAGAGTAGAGTAGGGTCAGAAGAAAGAGTCAATGAAGCCCTTTCCCAGTTACTAGCCTCCCCCTTGCAATATGCAGGGCCAAAAAGTGGGCATGGGGGAAGAAGTTTCATCTTTAATTTAAGTTGAGGTGTGGTTTGGAATTTTTATTTGTTGGCACTAGACATTTTAATAATCAAGCTGAGACCTTTGTGACTTAGTTACTAAAGATAATTTTTATTTTCTAAGAGTAACCAGAAATATCAAGTTTGCTCATGGCAGAGAATAAACCAGCCTCAGAGTAAATTGAAAGGGACAGAAAGCGGCCAAAAAAAAAAAAAAAAAATTGAAAAGAGACCAAAAAAAGAGACTTTTATAATTATACCCCGAAAGTATTGCTTTTTAACCTGATACACTATAAAGTCCAAACAAAGGCCAGAAGCAATGCCATATGCCTGTAATTCCAGCTACTCAGGAGGCTGAGACAGAAAGATTGTTAAATTACAGGTCAGTCTTGGCAACTTGGCAAGACCCTATCTCAAAATAAAAGGTAAAAGGGCCAGGGATGCAGCTCCCAGCCCCAGTGTCCCTGGATCCAATCACCAGTACCAGGCAAGGGTGGGGAGGTATGATAGGGACAAATAGAGAAGTACGCAAATGTGGTTTTATAAATAGAATGGAATCCACACAGCTTCCCAGTCTTACTAAGATGGTTCAACCATAACAATTTCAGAACTGTGCAACAACATGAGTATTAGTATTAATTCAAAAATCTAATATTAATTCTTAAAACTTGACACAGGTGACCTAGACATCCTTTAACAGGCAGAGACTGTGTCCTGCTCCCCACTGCACCTTTAACACTTAGCAAAGTCCCCTTACATAAAGCATGCTTTAAGAACTACAGTTCTTACCACAAGAAGGCTGGTATTACAGGCTCTTGAAAGAATCCAAACAATTGTGCATACAGTAGAGACTTACTCTTTAGTTAAAAACATACTGAGCCTTACTATACTATAATATGGACAACTTTCATCCTTAGCTTTTCATAGCCAGCCAGATTTCTTGAAACATGCCTTTCAATATTAACTACAATAATGCAGAATGTGAAATCTTTACTGATATTCAAAAAGGAAAACAACTACTATATAAATTTTTATAGAGTTTGGAAGAAATCCTCAAAATAAATACATTATCAAATAATGCTTCCAGAAGCAGAAATTTTAGAGTATTTTAAAAATATATTGCCTATATTTTACTATTAGCATATAATAAGTATTTTCAATGATAGCCTGAATTAAGAGCCTACAACTCTCTAAAATAGGTACCATCATCCTTATTTTAAAGAAAGGGGAACTGAGGCTCAAGGTTTAGTGACTTGCTCAAGGTCATAATACTAGCAAGTAAGTGATAGAGTGGAAGTTTTAACTCAGAACAGTATGCCAGATTCCCAAGGCTGCTATAATGTTGAGGAGTGATTTTACTGACTCCTTTCCCCAGAAATAGATCTTATTTTAATAGTTACCTTTATAGTATCTAATAGAAATATATTAACAAGTTGCAACCATAGTTCTATTTAATCTCTCTACTGGTGTGAATTTACAAGTAAACTCTTCATGAGTAAAACTTTTATAGAGCAGATACTAGCAAAGTTTCTTTGGTAGTATATATGGACATACAGATATACACATAATATACAAAATATATATGACATACAGATATACACATAATATACATATGTATGTATGTATGTACACACACGCATGATGCTGTGCTTATGGTATAATATTTACAATAAGTGTACATGACTAAAACTTGACAGTTTCCAAATGGTACATAAGGGAAGCAGGACTTATTGTATGCTTTCAGAAACTGAGAAGAACTGACTGTATCAAGAGTTCTATTACTGTATTGTTTCACTCTCAGACTTTAGCTTAGTAAATATAAAGGCAAGAGACAGAGGTGGGAACCCCTTAGATATTTCAGTACTCAGTGGTATTTATCCCTTACCTGACATGATTTTTCCCCTGCCTTGCCCACTCTGCCCCAGGAACATCTGGTAATACTTACTATCATGATAATTGGAGGGGACAAGTTGGGTGGGGGTCCTACTGATACTAACAAGGTAGTGCAGTGACACTGCTAAACATCCAGGAATGCACAAGACAGATCATCAACAAGGAATTAACCAATGCAAAATGTCAACAGTGCAACACTGTGAAACTGTAGTATAAGGGATTAAATGTCTGAAGCATTTAAGATGTTGATGGCGTGGTGATAGTTTTAGAGACTGTAACCACAAACACTGAATCAGAGTCCAAGTAACCCCTACAAGGATTAGGTGCAACACTCTGCAGTGATGGAACACTGGCACAGGGGCACTGGCTTATTAGATTCAAAGAGGGTAGTGTGAAGACAAAAAGCAGTATCAATATCCATGCAATATCCTACCTTCTGTGAATTGTTTTTTTCTGATAAAAGAACAGGAAATTGAAAAGTGTAACTATAAAGTTTACTGAACTCAACTATAAAGTTTACTGAAGTGAAATAGCTTTTTATTAAAGAGTACACAGTTCCACTATCAATTTATTGAGTGTTCCTATAACTTAGTGCAGAGCTCTGGAGGGTTACAATCTAAAATAAGAACAATGGATGTGTGGACATGTTCCAAGAAAAAATCAGAACAAATAAATACTCATGTGCTTTACTCTGGACATCAATATTATGACGACCAAACGCTTTGACCTAGCCTTTAGCCCCCAATTGCAGAAATGCTCTGATGACTCTCTGTTATAATTTCTTCCTAGATCTTTCTTTCTCTGAATTTGGGAACCCTCTGTCACAAGAGGAAATAGTAAAAATTGGACACTGAGCAACCTCTGAGACTGCATTGACAGAATAAAAAGACAAAACAAGGAACAAACAACAACTTCACAAAACTTGCTTGCTTTGCATGGTTGAGATTTACTATTGTACATCTGCACCTTTTCTTTTTCACCTTCATTGTTCCCTCATTCTTTAGTCCTTTCTTTTTGTTTTTCTTTCTAATTTCAATAGCATTTCTTCACTGAAATCTTTTTACCCTTCATTTATTCCTTGGTTTATTACCTTTCATTCCTTTTTCCTTTTTTATTATTTCCCCACTTCCAATTCTAATGCCTTAGTTTACTCTCTCAAAAAGATCAAATAATAGTGCAAGTATATACTGAGAATTTTGGAGTCAGACTTGAGTTTATCTAGTAAATCCCCGCCCCCAATGTCTTCCTCTCAGCATATCAACCCTCTTATCAAGTGGTTATCAGTTCTCCTAACTTCCAGAAACCACAAATCTCTTCTTCTCACTTAATGGGTGTTGTTAAATTGCCAGTAAGATCTAAAGAGAGCAGGATAATTGATCCGAACTTTTGTTTCAGGCACCAACCCTTTTTCTATTATCAACATTTACAAAATTAGAAGACCAGCTAACATAGGTACCATTCTAAATTACAGCTGATCAAACATGCAAGCAGTTTGCTCTTTGAAAACTATCTTTTGGTAAACGGGAACCGCTTAACTAAACGCAGACACAGTGTGATTCATCTAATAAGCCAAGTTTGACATTTTATCAGGATAAAGAATGACTCATTAAATTCCCGAAATGGCACACAAGGTATGTTTTACCCTGCTACATTCCTTGGAATAATATCAGAAAGTTTATTCTCCCCATAAATGCGTAACCAATAACAGATTCTCATTAATTTCGAGGATTCGGGTCACCTTAGGTAAATACGGTACAGTACTTCATAGGGTACTGTAGTGTGTTGCCTCCTGGAGCCCTGGCAGATGCACGGGAGCCACAGTGAAAACATTTACTGTTGTGGAACTGAGAAAGGAAACCCTAGTTTGTTCTGCGCTGGGTTAACCCTAAAGGGCAAAGAGGTGCAAGTCCCATAAATTCAGCAAGTCCCATAAATCCAGTTGTACTGTCACATAGTTTAAATTCACGTCCTCAGCGTTCCACCTAAGTTTGAGCTGTCTGAGGTCAATCTCGGGCTGTTGCTTCTCCTCTGGAGCCCCTTAGGCTCGCCCCGGGGCAGGGTGCGCTGCCTTCCAGGCGGGCCGCGCGCACTGGGTCCCCGCCGTCCCCGCCCCGCCCCTTACCTTGGTAAGCTGGGCGATTTTCTTGCTCATTTTCAGGTGCATGTCCTGGCTGTAGTCCACGCAGTGCCCAGCCAGCTGCGCTGCGGCCGGCGAGGGCGCGAATTTGGCCGCCCCGGCTGCAGAGCCGCTGTAATAGTGCTGCTGCCAGCTCATGCCCGGGGTCGCCATCTTCCCGACAGACCCCGACCGGGGCACCTGTGTCCGCGCCCGCCGGGAGGTCCGCGGAGCAATGACGTCTGGGTGGCAAGAGCCGAAGCGGCCGCTTCCCGACCCGACACCCGGCGACTGCCAGCCTCGGCCGCAGAGGCCCTCCGGTCCGCGACCCCTCGGTCACACCCTTCCAGGGACGGGGCGGTCCCGCTGGCCAGAGGCCACGGACGACACCGCGTGGGGCGGACGCTCCAGGGTCCGGCGGCGACGGGCGGGAGACCAGGCCCGCTCTCGCCTCAGCCCGCGGCCGGAGGGGGCGTCGTGGCCAGCGAGGATCCTCGGGCCCCGATCGCAGCCGGCACCCGGGACCTGGCCAGACGGCCGCCGGGGCTGCGGAGGGAGGAGGAGACGGGGCGGGCTGCAGCGGGGGAAGGCGGGGACATGGAGGAGGACGCGGGAGTCGCGGAGCGGCCGTTACCAGGGTGCGCGGCTCGGGCCCGCGGAGCGCGCGGGCCTGGCGACGTCATTTCCACGCAGCCAAGCCCCGCCCCGCGCCGCCGCCAGACCCGCAGCCACGCGGCGGGAGCGGGCGCCGGGCGAAGGGTGCTGCGGGACCGCTCATGCCGGGGTGCTGGGACCGGTTAGGCCGGACTCAGGCGGCCAGCCTCGCGTGCTGAGCTTGCAGCCCTATGTAAAAAAAATTCGGCCAGAGAAGATGAGGCAGTAGTCACCTTTGGTTAGCGCAGTGCCTGGCACTTGAGCTCTACAGAGCCTTTCCACGTGCATCCTCGCGCGTGCAGAGGCCCCAAGAAGTGGCTGTTTGCCTGGAAGAGCGGCAAACTCATGTCTAATTTTCCTAAGGAGGATGACCTCAGCACCAGAGATGTGGGTAGTGAAGTAATGGGGAATCCGGTAATCCCTGACTTGACCCTTCCTTCCAAACTCAAACAAGTATTATTATTACAGTGTCTCGGGCTGACCTACTATGTGCCAGGGCACTGTCCCCTAATCAATGCCAACTAGGTACACGTGTGGAGGGAGTGCACCTCTTTAGTCAGTTGCATCCCTACTTCTTCCCAGACTAAAGGAGCTTGAAACAGTAATACATATGAAATCTAATTGGCTGGAAATCAGGAAGAACAGGAATGGAGTGAAAGTATAGGAGAAAACAAGATGAACAAGACTAGAGCTCCTTAAGGATTTTGGGGCTGTGCCAAAAATTGTCATTACTTTCATTTTCTTACCTTCCTAAGTGTGTTTTTCATTACTAATTTTCTCTTGACATTCTAATCCTGCAGGTAA
Organism: Glaucomys volans; assembly: GCA_020662805.1. Classification (NCBI taxonomy): domain Eukaryota; kingdom Metazoa; phylum Chordata; class Mammalia; order Rodentia; family Sciuridae; genus Glaucomys; species Glaucomys volans. The sequence continues at coordinate 49,362 of JAJEJO010045629.1, forward strand.
AAAAAAAAAAAAAAATCCTGCATCAAATTAATGAGTCAGATAAATCCAATGCATTCTTGTTCATAAGTGATGAAGCCTCTGAAAGAGAAGTTAGGAAAACTACCCCATTCACAATAGCCTCAAAAAAATAAAATACCTGGGAGTCAATTTAACAAAAGAGGTGAAAGACCTCTTGAGAGGTCTACACCTCTGAGAACTTCAGAACTCTAAAGAAAGAAAATAAAGAAATCCTTAGAAGATGGAAAGAGCGCCCATGTTCTTGGATAGGCAGAATTAATATTATCAAAATAGCCATACTACCAAAAACACTGCACAAATTCAATGCAATTCCAATTAAAATCCCAATAACAGACCTCATAGAAATAGAACAAACAATCATGAAATTCATTTAGAAGAATAAGAGACCCAGAATAGCTAAAGCAATCCTTATCAGGAAGAGCGAAGCAGATGGTATCACAATACCAGACCTTCAAATATACTACAAAGCAATAGTAACAAAAACAGCATGGTATTGACACCAAAATAGGCAGGTAGACCAATGGTACAGAATAGAGGACACACAGACAAACCCACAGAAATACAATTATCTCATCCTTGACGAAGGAGCCAAAAACATACAATGGAGAAAAGATAGCCTCTTCAACAAATGGTGCTGGGAAAACTGGAAATCCATATGCAGCAAAATGAAACTAAACCCCTACCTCTCACCGTGTACAAAACTCAACTCAAAATGGATCAAGGACCTAGGAATTAGACCAGAAACCCTGCACCTAATAGAAGAAAAAGTAGGTCCAAATCTTCATCATATTGGCCTAGGTCCAGACTTCCTCAACAT